>VZRR01007155.1:535700-756043 GCA_013398015.1 Oreocharis arfaki
TTTTTTTTGATGAGAGAGTCTACAGGTATGAAAGGGAAATTATAATAATAGTATTGCTTTAAAATATCTTTTCTCTTAGTCTCCAAATATCAAAGGTACATAACTTAGACAGCTAAGGGGTTTACAGTTTGGTATCTTAGAGATCTGCTGTGGGTTGTGGGGAGGAATGGTATAAGCCAAAGCTTGCTGCAGGTTGCCAAGGTGATATTCCAACAAACACAGAGATGGAAGGCCCCAGTTCTGTGCAGATTTGCTTGACAAAAGCCCTGCAGCTCTGCAATGCTCAACTGCATCCCTTGGGTTTACCCACACACCAAATACTGTGATAGAACAGCGTGCGGATTAAGCGAGCTTCATTATTGTATTGCCCTAAGGTCTTTGCTGGTGAGTTGAACAGAGCTCCCTCCTTCAGTCTGGCTCTTGGCTGCTAACACAGGTCATGGCTAACTCCCAGAAAGAACTCAACTCAATAAATTATTCAGATGGAGATTCCCCTCCTGGGATTATGGTCCTTGCAGTCACACCTGCTATGTAAATCTTACCCTATGTGCAGTCTTTCCAGCATGAAGGGAGTTACTAGACAAACTCCCTCTACTCCTGAGTAGCATGGACATTTCAGCCACAAAGCATTGCTACATTTATATTCACTTTTTCCTTTTTTTTTTCTTTTTTTTTTNTTTTTTTTTTTTTTTTTTGATGGGAAGGATGAGCTGGAAGAGTCCTAGGATAAGTTTACACTTCTCAGGTTTGGTTTTTTTCTCTTTCATTTGCAGGAAGTGCCATTTTGCCACAAGAAAAATAGAGTTTATAGCACCACTTGCTCTCCTTCACACAGAGGTCTTATTTGTACCTGCAGTCCTGAGCTGAGGAGCTGCACTATACTGGAGACAATTTCAGCAATTAGAGAACTATATGAGTGATCACAGTCAGCCCAGCTGCATGTTTGGTTGCAGCATTCACTGCAAACCATCAGCTGGCTGCAGTCCCACCCTCTCTTTTTTGTTTTTTCCAGTTTCATTGCAAAGCTGGGGAGATCTTCCAAACTGATCAGGTGAAACCCAGGTGACGCCTCCCGTGAAGGCTGCCAGTTCAAAAGTAGTTCCACTTACTGCAGTTCTGAGGACTACCCATGGCAGCAGACTGGTGAGAAAGGCTGTTTTCTAATGGGTGCTCTTCCTTTCTCTTCCTTTCCTCCAAAAAAAGTGGTAACCATTTCCACTGCTGTGCAGAAAGCCCTTTATTGCTGGGTTCAGGAGGCACTTGAACTCTTGTCCCACAGATTAGAGCAGACAGTTTGCCATCTGATTGCATCCAGAGCTGCAGCCATCGTGCTACACCCACTCCCCCCTACACACACAAACCTGACTGAGTTCATGCCTCTTTAGCACCAGGACAAGCTGCATGCACTTAAAAAAAATAAAAAAAAAAACCTAAACAAACAAACAAAAAAAGGCTGATTTTGCACCATGATAAAAAGGTGAAAAGTACAGCACTGAAACTTTTCTCTCAAAAATGTGTGCCCCTGTGTATGACTTCCAAGTTACCAGTGCCTAAAATCCCATGTCACCTCAGCTGTGCAGGATGCTACATGAGAAAAGCATCATACTCTGGCAACAAGGCTCGATAGGATCAAGGGAGCCCTCTTCTCTGGCTGGGAGCATCTTGCATGGCTTGGCAAGTTACTTGATCTTGCTATGTGCCTTGGTTCCACATCTCTGAAATGGGGGCAAATAGAATTTTGCTACTTCCTGGGGACTTTGGTAGGGTTAGCACCACTGTAGGGTTGCCTCAGTGTTCAGAAACTGGGACATAACACCTTTATCATTTTTAGACCCTTTCTTCCTCCTGGTATAGAGGTCTCTGACAGAGCAGCAGCATAAGCTACCAATGAACCCCATTAGAAAACACATCTGCATGAAATTTAGCAACATCCCTATTGCTGTTTATGATGCCAGGGAGAGAGCAAAAAGATGCAGTGATCACTGTGATAGTGGAGATGACTAACCAGCTTCAGAGAGGGAATGTCAGTTGGACTGTAAACTTGGGAGATGCATTTCTGAACACACTATGTGGCTACTTCCTAAAAGGACAAGAAGTAAACACGGGACAAGGAGTGTGTGTGAAACCTACTGGTAATTTTCTGGATCACAGTTTTGGGTGTGAACACCAAAAACTGCCCAGTTACAAGCCTCAAGTGCAACACCCACGCACACACGTACCACAGATGGGGAGAAGATGGAGTAGCAGGGTAAAGAGAAGCAAGGACAGATTCCAGCTGACCATGCTGAAGTCTTTATAAAAAGAGATTTAAACCAAAAGGGAATTTTGGGTTCATACCCCTTTGCTATCCTAACTACTGCACTCTCAGCTGTGCTGGTTCCCTGCTCAGAAAAGGGAAAAAAGAGGGAGTCAAGTCGGAATACTGATAAAAGCCAGACCTCACTAAAGCCAGAGTGTCACGGGTACCGTCCCTGTGCCAGGCTGCCCAGAACCCTCTGCCTGACCCACCCACTGTAACTTTACCAGTCACTTTCCCTGGCTACACTATTAAATACTCTTCCCATAAACGCTGCCCTGCCGCCCTCACATGGCACTGATCATAGGGCCACGGGACCATTCAGGCTAGGAAAGGCCTCTAAGATCATCGAGTCCATTACCCCAGCATCGCCAGGGCCATCACTAAACCCCGTCCTTAAGTGCCCGATCTACACGGTTCTTTGAACGCTCCTGGGCAGCCTGTTCCAACGCTTAACCACCCTTTCCATGAAGAAATTTTCCCCAATATCCGATCTAAACTTCCTCTGGCACAACTCGAGGCCGTTTCCTCTCATCCTATCTCTCATTTCCCTGGGAGAAAAGACCTGAAGTGGTTAAGCCCCGCACCCCGCGAAGTTTGACACAGCACAGTCGCTTCTTCGCAGACACCACCACACCCCCGAAGGCATCTGCTCAACACCCGCAGGAAGGTGGGGCATCCATTATCCCGCAACCCCGTGTGCCTAAGTGGTGTTTGCCAGCGATAAACCCCCCCTGCCGCTGGCATTTTTCCTTTTTAGACACGTGTGCGTTGGATTTTACTGGCTCGCGGGTGGAATGCAGGCAGAGGAGCGATGGCAGGGATGGAAGGGCGGCGGAGGGAAAGGGTGTCCATGGCTATCTCTGCATGTCCTCGCCCATGGGGGAGGTATTCCCCCCAGGTCAGAGTAACTCCATCGGACACGGGTGCTGCAGCGCACGACTTTGGGGTGATTCGGGAGTTCTTATGCCGACTCTTGAGCTCGCCGCCCGCGGGGCGGAACTCTCCGTCCGGGGCAGCACGGAAGGTTTCCAGCGGCGGACGCGGCGGGGCCGGAAGGCGGCGGCAGCTCCGCCGGGGTGGCGGCATGGCGGGCTGGGGGCGGCTGGCCCGGCTCGGCGGGCGCCTCTGGGCGGCGGCGGNGGGAAGGGACGCCTTCAGCTAGACCAGGTTGCTCAGAGCTGCATCCGGCGTGGCCTTGAACGCTGCCAGGGATGGGGCATCCAGAGCTTCTCTGAGCAACATGTTTCTGTGCCTCACCACCCTCACGGCAAAGAATTTTTTCCTAAAGTATAATCTAAGCCTACTGTCTTTCAGTTTGAACCCATTCCCCCTTGTCCTGTCACTACATGCTCTTGTAAGTAGTTTTGCCCCGATTTTCCTATAAATTCCCTTCAGGTACTGGAAGGTGAGGAGCACCTCAGTGCCCCTTGTCCCTCGGTGGCTTCAGTGGCCTCTCCCTGCCCCTGGGCGCCGTCTCTGGTCGCCGCCTTTTGGAGAGGCCTCTGTGTGCGGCCTGCTGGCAGCGCCTGGAAGCTTTGCTCGTGCAGAGCTGGTGGTGCCATAGTTTATTGCTGGGGCACTCTAGCCTTAGAAGTAGCCCAGTAACCTTAGAAATAGTCCCAGCCTGCGTGGGGGTTATGGCAAGACAGGCGTGTTTGCATCCGAAGCATCTTTGCAGCATAATGAGGGACCTGACCTGCCGTGTTTTGGGTCACCTTGGCCTGCTGGCCACGTGCATTCATTACCTGTGTTGTTAAATACTCTTTTGTTGGCGTTGCAGAGAATAGGGGAGCATTCAAGCCTTTTTCAGCCCTCATAAAATTTATGGCAGGACACTGCGCTGCTTAGCAGGGTTTGTAGAATCAGAGTTGCTGGGGCTGGAAGGGAGCTGAGGAGCCAAGTTCTAAGCCGAGGTCTAAGTTCTCTCTCACAGTGTGGCCAGCCCTGAGGTCAGACCGGGTTGCTCAGGGCTTTGTGGTTTTGGGCCTTCAAAGCCTCCAAGCACAATCCCTCCAGACCCCAGTACCAGTGTTTGATTGTCTTCAGGCTGAACATTTTTTCTTTATGTCAAATCTGAATCCTCTTTTTCAGTTTATACCACTTCTCATTCTCCTGGCATACACCTCAGTAAGCATGGCCTGCCTCGGTCTTGTCAGTAGCTTTCTCACAAATTATTCCGTGCCACTTGTGGATGGGACTGTGCATTTCTGCTTTTGAATTTCATTGGGTTCCTTGTTGGCCAGAGGGACACCCTTGAGCATCATCCACTGCTCCCTTCAAACTTAAGAAGGGTGCACTCATCCCATTTTAGAGGCCTCTGATAAAGACATTGAACAGGACAAGTCCCTGAAGAGACTCTTGAGAACTCTGCTTGCAACTGGCCTTCTAGTAGAGTCCAAACCATCAGCTGTGACTCCTTCAGCCCAGTGATCCAGCCAGGTTTTTGCTTAGCTGATAGCCCACCCATCCATGCTGTAACATCCCATGCTGGATAGAAGGATGCCACAAGAGATTGTTTTAAAAGGTCTTGCTAAAGTTAAGGTAAACAATACTTACTGTTACCTCTTCATTTATGGATCTAGCTGGGAGTTTTTTATCTTAAAAAGAGTGGTTGGTTGCTTTGTTGTTGCTTGCTCCCCTTGGGTATAATTCAGAATACTTAGTCAAATGACAAATAATTAGGTGTTTTATCAATTAGATGTAACATACATGTTATGAGACATTTTTTGTGCTCGTGAGACACTTAAAACCTTTTCCCATCACTGGAAAGGGGGCAGCTGGGCTTTGTAGTCAGACACATCAACAGTTCAACATGGTGGCATGAGCATCTTTCTGAAGAGAATGTGGAGTTCCTCAAGAAGATAACTGCAGAGGAGTACAAAGCTCAGACAGCCAGCAAGCTGTGCCCTCTGAAAGATGAGCCATGGCCACTGAATAAGTGGACACCAGGTGAGCAAGTATCTCTTCTGAAATACCGAATTCATGCTGAAATTGTTATTGTTGTTGCATTCAGTAACATCAGGATTGTGTCTTGTGAAGTATTCTCCTTTTGGCTTTCACATCAATCATTCAATGCATCTAGTAAATAAGTAAATGTAATACGTCAGTTCTCTGAAAAGCATTTAAAATATTACAAGGTGTTAAGAACCTTTTAAAAACTTCTAGATCTTAAGTTTAGTTTTTTAGTCCAGCACTTTACTTGTCCCACTGCTGTACAGCAGCAAGATAGTAAATCAGGGATTCGTCAAAAAAGTCTCTTTAGATTAGAAAGTGTATGAACTTGAAAATGTTCTTGTTAATAATGCTGGACTCTGAAGAAAAAGTGTAGTATATAATACATCCCACTTCTGGTCTGTGGTTACAAGTTCTTATGGACTAGTACACAGTATTAAGTTTTTAAGCTTTCAAAAGGGTCACATCATTTGTGTGGCAGAGTTGACAGGTTGCCTTTGCAAAGACTGGGGTGGGAGGAACCTCCTACAGTAAACTTTTCAGTAGTTAGTTTGGCTCTATTACATGGGCATTGTATTTCTGAAAAAAAAAAAAAAAGCCAAACCAAAATTAGTTGCATTTCCTATCAAACACAACTGAAACAGGTGGAACTTTACTGCTGGTAGGATTAAAAACCCCCAGCCTACCCTGAGGGACTTGGTGGTGTTTTCTCTCTGTCACCTCCTTAGGAAGGATCAGAGTTAATAGGACCTTGCAGATTATTAGATGAACTCTTTCAATTATTAAGTGTGAAGTTGCATCCATGTTCTGTTTTGATTTACAGATTCCATCAGAGTTGGTGTTGTTGCAGTAAAACTGGGAATGATGCCAATATGGACCAAATCAGGAGAAAAACATGCTGTCACACTACTTAAGGTGAAATAAATCATAATGAATTTCATCTCCTATGCTGAATTCAGATTGTAAACCAGGTGTTTCAAGCAAAAGTGAAACTGATTACTTGTACAGAGTAGGAAATCCTGAAAGAAAGTGAAGATTTCTTTCTCTCCTGTGTAGTACACCACACCCATTCTGTTTATATCCAGACTTTCTAGGCGTGGTCTGCCTGCTGCCTCAGCTATTCAAATGCTGCAGAGCTATGAGTAGTGTTACCTAGGTAATGCAACAAAGCTGGGGTCAACTATCCCACTTCACTTCTATTATTTTTACACCTGCAGGCATGTTGGGATTAGTTTCACCTTGGTTTCTGAGCCTTTGTAGCTCTGAAGCTGCTTCTTCATATTCTCTGGCAGCTGCTCTTGTGCTGAAGCATTTGCTGTCTGGTTGCTGCCATATGAGGAGCCACTGCTGTGAAGGCCATCAGATTTACAGGGCAAAGGAGCAGGACTCTAAAATGTGGGCTCTTAATGTATGCTTTGCATGCTTACAATAGGGATTTTGCAGATCTTGCATGCAAAAGGTGATTATAAAAGTTTATTCAATTTCTAGAGCACTTATGAAATTAGTTTGCATTCTACTAATTTTTTTTTCTAAAATAAGCCTTCAGTGTGTTGAAAAAGCAGTGTCAGTGGTAAAAATGTAACTCGCTCTCTTACTTGTAGGCTGTATCTTCTGTTAGGAAGACAGAGACTGACTTTGTTTCTAACTGCTGCCTTAAAGTGTACACATCTGCTTATACTGAAGCAAACACTTTCTCTTTTCTCAAGGTTCAAGATTGCCATGTTTTAAGATACGTTTCAAAGGAGGAGTCTGGTGGAAAAACAGCTAAGCTGCTTGTTGGAGGCAAAAATGTGTCTCCTTTTTCTGTAAGTGAACCACTTTGGGTGTTGGAATTGTTTCTGTTGTGATTACAATACAAAAGTAGCATAAGTAGACATCTCAGAAAGATTAATTGGGAGACAAGCATGCTTTGGAACTGATCTTTTGTCACATTCACCTTTGGCTTTTCCTAATGCTAGTGTAAGCTCTTGGTTAAGAGGTTAGCAAGAAGAACTTTTTGAAAGTTTTCCCTCTTGATTCTCCAAAAAAGCTGTGGATTTAGGAATTTGCTTTGATGTGCAGTGTCCCAAGCTGGTGAAAGGGTTTGAAGGACCACTAGCAGTGTAGTGTTCACCATGTCTGTGTAGATGCAGTTGAGATGAGGACTGCAAGATACACACTTTAAGGGCCTGTTGTAAACTTACCCAGCTTCATCAGTTGTTTACAAGACTTTGTGCTCTAGCTTACTCTTCTGTAGTGTCTTTTTAGCTGTAGTTCTGGTTTTTTCCCCAGGTCTGTTGACATTGTTTAATTTGCCTATAGTTCTGCTGAAGTAAGTTTAAGACTTGTATTTTCAAGAAGATAGCTTCATGATTGTAGCTCATCAACAGCCATATCAAAGCCACTCACTTGTTTAGACATCCCAGTTGCATGATGTGGAATTCCCAGATACTCTCAGTGGCTGAGGTTGTCTAGCAGAGCTGTCATTCCTCAGCATGAGTTATAGATCAAGCAGGAACAAAGCATTCCCTCAAAGGATTGCAGTTTCCGTGATGCATTATTTCTGTAAAGTACAGTTTTTCACTTCTTGCAGCGTCCTGACACTCATTTGTCTCATTTAGGCAAGTAAAAAATCCCAGGGCTTGTGACTACTAAGTAGATTGTCTCAGTTCGTGATTGTGGCTTTTTGAGGACGTAGATTTCCCTTTTTCAATCAGATGGTTGTCCCAGGGCCTCAAAATTAATCTGTATACTTGTTTCTGCTTTAGTGGAGGTGAGAGAAGAAGGACCTTTTTTCATTTGATAGATGTGTTGGCTTTTTTAGTATATTCTACTGATTTTGAACAGGCTTATACTTCAAGGTTCTTTTATTCAGTGGTTTTATGGCATGTTTCACTATCACAGCTTGTACTTTTCAGGTGTCTATCCTGTCACTTCAGTCTGTTTTCACTTTCCAGGTATGACATTCTTCCTGGAAAAATGACAGCTCTGTTTCTTCTTTCTTGTTACTTTGGTCTAAGACATACAAGAATCGTGGGAATAATAATTTTCAAGTTGTATTTTGCCCATTAGACTCCTTAGAGTTGCTCTTTTCATGAAGATGATGTTGCCAGTACTCCAGTATGTTGTCAGAGTAAAAACCTGCCGGAAGTAAAGAGGCATAAAGAAAACTTCTTTTTAAAACAGCTACTCTGAACTAAGAAAATTTCTTCAAAGCAGAACTACCTAAAAAGTCAACTCAAGGACTTTTTGGTAGTGTGAGTTCTGTTAAAGACTTTCTTTGGGCATAACTTTTCCCAAGTTAGCTTCTATTGGTTGAACATAGACTAATTTTAATAAAGAAATTAATTAAATATCCTTTGAGCAATCTTTGATGAGGTCCTGGCCTGAGACTGAACTCTATATTATTATTATTATAATTATACTGAGCTCTGTATTACTGTTTTTAGTATCATCGTTGTATAACCTAGATAATTCCTAAGGAAGAATTTGGCATGCGGATTCTGAGTAGTTTTACTTGTTAAGGTGCTAACAAGTGATGTATTTCTGTGCTTCAGCTGCAAGTTTGGATCATTGTTTTCCTTTGTTTATCAGCCTTTTTATGTGTTTCTTTTCTCTCTGAAGTGGCAGAAGTGAGAATTAAAAGAAAAGTGAATGATATTGTCTTGTATTAGCATAAGCAATTTCTCTTTTGTTAATTCCTCCTAGGAACATCTGTCTTCCTCAGATTCCTCACAGCTACTGATTTTTAATGAATTCGATCAAAAGATTCCTTCAGTAATTTTGCTAACAAAGAATTTCCTGTATTTCTTTGGAGTGTCAAATTGCTTTAAAACTGATAAGAAGTATTACATTTTTAGCAGCTTTATTTTTCCTTTTTAGCTTGATGTATGTCACTCTGTTATAAGTGAACAGATTTTTCATGATTTTTTAATGCAAAATTATGCTCAAAAGCAGATTTCTGTCAGTGCACAAATGGTTTTTTTCCCAAAGTATTTTACATGCTTCCTCTAAGCGAGGGCATATCAATCATTTTCCTATAATACTGGAAGATATTGTTGGTGTTCTTAAAAGTTAAGAACGTCTGAGAATTCACTCAGTGTTCCCCTCTTCAATGCTGCTTTTTAGGAAGGATTTGTAAAGACTGCAGTGTTTTGTTTGTAAAAATACATTTCTCTGACTTGCCTCTTTGAAGAGGAGGTGCTGTTACAGTGGAACAGAGCAAGGCTACAGCCTAGAGTAGGACTCTTGAGATGTGAGTGAATTTTACCGTTTGCCCTCACAGCTTTTCAGCTGTGGTAGCTCTTTCCAGCCACCCATGCTGGGCACAGGGCTCGCCTTGCTGTCGCTTAAGGCAGCAGTTTCACACAACTGGAAATAAAGGATTGAAACACAGGCACTTACTAGAAAGGCCATATCTTTATTTTTCATTCTCACATGTGGTTCTGCAGGTTAATACAGGTCCTCCACTGATCCCTCAAATATTTGTGGTCTTAGGAGCGATTTTGTATGTAGTTGATTTTGGTTTTTTAGAGGTATTTGAAGTATTTTGTACTGTGACCTCAATTTAACAAATGTCTCAAGAAACACTTTCACTCTCAAAGACAGATTCATAAACTTCAAATTTCTGGGTTTTTTCTGATCAGAGATTCCCTCATCATTTTGCTTCCTCATTCTTCGTAAAACTTCCTCTGTTCTTTTAACACTTTCCAACAAATGTTTGAAAACGAAAGAAAGGACTGCATGCAGACTTTCAAAACCGTTTTCAAATGCACTAAGTTAGATTTTTAAAGTTGTTCATATTACTTGGTCTTAAAATACACAAAATAATTTTTGAGAGAGAGGCAACTGCACAGAAGTTTTGAGAAGCAAACCTCAGAGATGAGATTGTCCAAGTGTGACGGTATTGTTAGATGCTTAAATTGCTTTCTTGCACAATTCATTTGAAGGAGAATCAGCTACATTGCTTTTTTTCCCGTGGCCACAATTTTCCTGCATCACTGTTTCTGTTGCTTGGTTTCATCTCAGTGGTCTGCTGTTCTGTGAGATGACTTGTTTAAAACCACTGCGAATAATTTTAAGTACTTTTAAATTTGTCAGACTCATCTGAAAAGGAGATCCCTGCTTTAGTAAGTCAGCTGTGGTTTGACACTGAGTGTACTTGCTATATCTTAAAAATACATGGATCATAAACTTGTTGTTATTAATTTTTCTTTTTTTGCCCAGAGACTCAAAATTTTCTTCTGTGGAAATTTAAGCATTTCCAGAAGTTTTTGCAAGATGAGAATTTGTTTTTGTGTTTTTATTAGTTAAATAAATTATATTTATCCTGGTGTGGAGCTAAGTCATCCGAAGCTTTGAAAAAGAGAACTTTTAAATTACTACAAAACTCCTTGTAAGACATGAAAAGAATTATCTACATTCTAAATGGTTGGTTTCCCTTTTCTGATCTTTGATATCTTCATATATCTCTTGTTTATATTAGGTAGCTGTAGGGTAGCTGCTTGACAGAAAATAAAAGACAGACACAGGAGTTTTTAAGTTTTATAGAGAGATAAAATGCAAGCCTCAAGATGAAATTCTAGTATGATATATCTGTTTCTCTGAGTGATGTTGACGGTCCGTAATCGTTTTCTGTGCTAGATTGATCCTTGGGTATTTTGAGATGACTTCTTTTTTATGGCTGCTTTTTGTTACAGAAACCAGAGTCTGCACATGAAATTTTTAAAGAAGCTGGAGTGCCACAGAAGCAGAAAGTTACAACATTTAATGTAACAGATGATGCCATAATTAAGCCAGGTAATGTTTTTGAGCTACCGAGTATAATGTGCACAATCATTTAACATCTGCCACTTGTAGACCTAAATGAAGTTATGATGTGTATTTCAGTTTTTTTTTGTATAGAAATTGCTGAATTCTTTGTCATTAAGCACAAGCAAACTTTTTTCATAGGGAAAATTAGAAAATGGGTTTCAGTTTTTAGTTGATGAGATGTAGGCTTTTTCCTTGATACTGTGTTTCCATTGATTAAAAAGTAAATCCAATCCAAATTTACTAATCCGACTGTTGAATTAAGGAGTAAATGTCTGTAACCTTGACTCACTTGCTGGGCATTAATACAGACACAGTTGCAGGAAGTTCTGTGTTTATCCTTATGAGAGGGACACAGAATTTTGTGGTAATGTTTCTCAGGACCCTGAAATAGCAGGGTCTTTCTTCTTGCTGCATTCAAAAGTGGATGATGGCTGCTTTTTCTGACAGCTTGCAAAGTAAAACCCACTAACACATGTTTATTGCAAACATTCTCACTAAAAATCAGTACTGGAAGTTTGGAGATCAAATTAAAAGTTTTACGTTTCTGAGGTTTTATTAGNTGATACTGTGTTTCCATTGATTAAAAAGTAAATCCAATCCAAATTTACTAATCCGACTGTTGAATTAAGGAGTAAATGTCTGTAACCTTGACTCACTTGCTGGGCATTAATACAGACACAGTTGCAGGAAGTTCTGTGTTTATCCTTATGAGAGGGACACAGAATTTTGTGGTAATGTTTCTCAGGACCCTGAAATAGCAGGGTCTTTCTTCTTGCTGCATTCAAAAGTGGATGATGGCTGCTTTTTCTGACAGCTTGCAAAGTAAAACCCACTAACACATGTTTATTGCAAACATTCTCACTAAAAATCAGTACTGGAAGTTTGGAGATCAAATTAANTACTGGAAGTCTGGAGATCAAATGAAAAGTTTTAAGTTTCTGAGGTTTTATTAGGTAGTGTATTAGGTTGCTTTTATTTTGTAGTTTTTGATAGTTACAGGTATTTTCTGAAGGATTATGTAGGGTCAGAAATTCTAATATATTGCATCGTTCCTTGCTATTAGTGGAGCTTTTTGCAAGACCTTTTTAAGACTGTGCAGTAACTGATAAAAATCAAATCTGACGAAAAGAGGAGGTCTGGACTGATAAATGGAAGCAATAGCTTGAGATAAAGCAGAATTGCAAGTTTTTGATAGACTGTTTTTTCAGTTTGTGTATTTTGTACATAACACCCTTTATGTGCATGATTTTGGTTTAGTTGACTGTTATCTTATCTCAATGCATGGATTGTAAGAATACAACATGAAATAATATGAGGGGTTTTATGCTTGAGACTTACGAGAGGTTTACATCATTTCAGTTTGCATTCATACAGATCTGAGAAAACATGAAAGCAATTGAAAAAACATGAAGCAATTAAAATTTCTTTTTTTTTTTAAATGAGTGTATAACAGATTAGAATAGAAACTGAAATATACAGCCACATGGATCTTCAGATTAAAGTTCTTTTATAATGAACTAAGTTATCAGTTTTGCTTTGTTGGGTTTTTTTAAGCTGCTGATGGAAGAATATTGCATTTGGATAAAAAAAATCACTGAAGATAAAACAAATCTAAAATTAATAGTTTGATTCTACAAGTACTTAAGGAATTAGTGTAATTACAGTGAGGTGAGTGATGTCACTGACCTACAGTAGCACTGTTTCTGCTAAAGGTTAGTGTGTAGGCAGTTCCCCAGAGAATGAAGCTGTACTTTTGCCACAGTCTTTAGTTTGGAAACACTGTGTCTTAATAAAAGCATTGCAAAATTTAATTTTTTTTAAAATTCTTAACCCCATTTTTTATAGTGAGTGGGGGGATTTTGTGGTTTTTTTGGTTTGATTTATTTTTTTAAGACCTTGTGAAGTGCTAGTAGTTCTAAGTGCAGCATATTCTGTTTTCTTGCTAAGCATGTGTATTATGAGTCTTAACTAATTAGACACTTTGGGTTTTGGTAGTATATGAAGGGCTATGTGTCTGAGTAAAGCTTTGACCTTTCCTTCCTACTCATCTGAAATTGGATTAGGACCTGAGCAGTGTGCTTAAATAGTAAATACAAAGCATCTATTTCGGTCAGTGAAGTTCATAAAGAAGAACAAATAAGATGTAAATAACAAGTTTTGTTTCCTTTCCTGTGACTGTCATCTACCCTGGAGGATAATGGCTGGCTAGTGGTTTGAAGATTTCAACACTTAGTTGAACATGATCTCTCCTCTTTTGCAGGTACTCCTTTGTATGCTGCTCACTTCCGCCCCGGGCAGTTCGTGGATGTTACTGCAAAAACGTAGGTTCCTGGGGATTTAGTGTGTGTTAAATCTCTCTCTTAGAGACTGGTTGATGTTATTTTTGTTGGCTTTTCCCCTCTACTTTGTCTTGAACCCATGGCTCACAAAAGCTGAAATACAATTGCAAGGGTGGTGACAGGAAATTGACACCCATTCACTCATTGGGTCAAAAGTATCAAATTATCTTTCTTGATGAGGCTTACTCTCGATTTTGATCAAGGCACGTAGACAATTAATACTGTTAAGGCTGAGGTTCTGCCTGTGTTGTCTCTCACATGTACATGATTAGCACAGGCAAAGAGATCTATAATGCAGCATCTCTGGCGTGTTAAAATGAGGAATAAATGCCAAAGGCATCAGTTCCCAAAAAGACTGCTTAGTTTTAATTTGGTGAAGAGATGTGAAGAGAGATGTGGACTGAAAGGAAAGCAGAAAGATAGTGAATACATTTAGCAGTACAACAGAGCTGTCAAATTCTTCTTTTTCGTTTTCTCTCATATTCCAGCTCATGTCCTTGCCAGCAGTGGCTAATGATCTTTTACTTTAATGTGGGAGGAACGATTTCCTCTCAGACCACTGTGAATGCCAAATTAGAGCTCAACTGGTAGACGGTGTCAAAAGAAAACCTGGCATCTTGTAACAAAGACTGGTCATGGCTCTTGTAGTACATCTGTGATTTCCCCTGGCCAAGAGAACTCCTGTCTGCATATTTCAGTGTCATGATACAAAGATAATACTGTCCATTACATGCTTTATTTTCTCAGCAGTGGGGATAGTACCGAGCTGCAATTGTCTCACGTGTAGGATGTAATACCTATAAATGTCAGATACTGTTCACAGGGTTTTGTATATATGGGGAAACCAACCATATCAATAGGGCTGAGTATGCAATTCTAATAGAGCTACACCTCACTACATTTATGAGGGCACCCTATTGAGAAAAGCAGTTCAAGGAATTGACTGGAAGCAGTATTTTTTTCCATGTCAGACTTTCTTATGCAATACTTAGATCTGGCATATTATTCATTCTGCTTCTAAATTGCATTCAGTGAGCATCCTGTAAGAGACCATAGCTTGTTTGCAAAACAAAGCACATGATCATTAGGAATACAGTCATTTAATGGAGATTAAGTGTCAGTCTTTGTTAATGCAGGAAAGCTTTGTTTTTCTAGGAGTTTTTCAAGAACAGGAAAGGGCTTTTTCGACAGTGTAGAAGATACTGGTAAACAGCCACAGGGTATTGATTTGTATCTTGCTTTATGTATTTGAAAATGCTAGCAAACTAAAAATAGACTGTGTTCTTGGTCCTGTTCAGTGAATCCATCCTAGACTGTAATTCAGTATTGCTAATATGTTTTCTCCAGATATTTGTATGATCCCATTTCAGAAATCAGTTGTGTGTTTGTACTGCTGGTTTGGTAGCGTATTTCTTGTAATCCTTCTGTGCAGGTGAAGGAAAAATTCTTTAGCTAAAGAGAAAGATGAGATGGGTTTTCTAAGAGTCAGTGTGATTCTCTAATCATTCCAGTCTTTCTGTATCAAAATTTTTTACCCTTTTTCTGTGGTTCATTCGCATTATGGCGTCTACTTTCAAAGTTTCTTTCTTCTTAAATTTCAACTTCTTTGGAATGTTTCATTTATCATGTTCCCTTAGCTCTTGGGCAAGAATCAAGTTATTTTACTACATTTCATTTACTTTCATTTTCATGCATTTACTTCATTTTCTTCAATTCTTGTACTTTTTTTCCATGCAATTGCATCCAGCGAAGTCCCATCCAACCTGGGGAAGGACTTGGAGGAAGGACCTGGGTCTTTCTGATTCAAACCATTATGGACTTAAAAAACAGTAATTCCTAAAAATGTGCTGTCAAGTAAAGTTTTTAGAAATACATGAACATGTCCTTTAC
The DNA here is from genome assembly GCA_013398015.1 of Oreocharis arfaki. Classification (NCBI taxonomy): domain Eukaryota; kingdom Metazoa; phylum Chordata; class Aves; order Passeriformes; family Paramythiidae; genus Oreocharis; species Oreocharis arfaki. Next base: position 550,974 of record VZRR01007155.1, read on the forward strand.
ATTTGTAATTTTGACAACGATTTTGCTTTAATGGAGGAAAAACAGTAGTGTACCATATTAAAAATCATGTGGATGAAAATAGCAGTGCTGTTGATAATAGCATGATTAATTATAGTAATTCCTGTAAAAAGGAAAGAAAGAAAACTAATGTCATCTCAATGAGGAGATAATCTAGTGGAATATAAAGGATATTTTAATCTTTTACCAGCTCTTAATTATTCAGATGAGTGAGATATCCTTTTGTATGCTTCCTTCTGCCAAAATGTAAATAAAAAATATGCTCCTTATAAATAAGCAAACTTTTCTTAGTTATCATAGCCTGAATGAAGTACTTGTGCTGCATTTCAGAAGTCTTGCTTTACCTCTTCTTTTGGTTACCAAAATGTAGGGCGTTTCTTTATGACTGTCTTCTTTTAATCTTCCCTACAAACGTTTTTGTCAAAGTCTTTTGAAATGTTTTGATTCATTTATACCTTTGTAAAGAAAAACATTTTCACAGGAATGAGAGGGTTCAGTTGCAGATTTATGTAGGCAGTTTGTTTTTGTTTGAACTCTCATAATTGTTCAGCATGGTACGAGAGACTTTTAGACCACTGAAAGTAGGCAGTGTGTCTGCGTGCTGCCAGTCTTCTAAAGTGCTGAAATATTTTCCTTAGTACTTCTTTTCAGTGATTTGAAAGCTCAATCCTTAAGTTTAGCCCTGCTATGCTTTGAGATTAAGTGCATAGCACCATCCAGAAACACTTCTCTCACAGGCTGCACCTCTGTGACCCCACCTTGAGTACTGCATCCAACTCTGTGGTCCCCTCTAGGGATGGAGCACCTCTCCTGTGAGGAAAGGCTAAGGGAATTGGGATTCTTCAGCCTGGAGAAGGAAGGCTTCAGAGTGACCTAACTGCAGCCTTCCGGTACCTGAAGGGAGCCTGTAAGAAAGATGGAGAAAGACTATTTACAGAAGCGTGTAGTGACAGGATAAATGGCTTCAAACTGAGAGTAGGTTTAGATTAGATATTAGGAAGAACTTCTTTATTGTGAGAGTGGTGAGGATCATCAGAAATTTTGTCACTCCCGAGAAAAAGCCAGCAGTAGTTTCGTTGGAAATGGGCTAGAATTAAGTGGTAATTCTGGGGTGTTCGTGGTTTATTTAAGTTTTGCTCAGTTAGCAGTGTAATCTGAGCCTGAATCTGAGCTCCCCATTTGCCTGGAATGATTTGGCTAAGTAGTTGGAATACTTTTCCCCTGCAGCATCTAAATAATGGTCCTTTAAATTAACTACATTTGAAGAGTTACTAGTGAAATAAATCGTTGCTTAATTAGAGTGCTTTATTCCAGCAGTTTTCTAAATGAAAGTTGTCTCATTAGGTACTGGCATTTTACTTGTATCAAACCTGGAAAGTGAGGGTTTGTACAAAATTAGGTGGTTGACCTGAACACCTGCTTTCCTGCAGGTGAGACCAGAACAACTGTAATTAAACTCTATTTTTAACTCTACTGAAAGATTATTTTCCTTTTATTTAACTCTTGTGTGTCTTAGTTTTTCATATCATCATTGCTGCCTGTGATTCCTTTCGGAGAATCAGGTAATGCTTCACTCAGTGAAGCCAAGTAAACTAAGTCACTAAATTGCATCTGATGAAGAACAGGGGCATTACACATTTCAAATGTAGTTTTGTAAGTCTCATGCATGTGGGGTTTTGTGTTCAGATATGGTGTCTAGTGTTACTGTTAGAACAAAAACGTACAGCACTTGATTCAAATTAAGACAACAGGTAGAAAATGTCTTAGCATGATATCACCACAGGGTAAGTAGGATGTCAAACATTCTACTTCAGTGTAGGTTCTTGGATATCATATTTCAGGTACTGTAGATAACTTGATTCTTTCTGAGTGGATTTTAATTATTTATTCTGTTAAGGTACTGTAATATATAGTACTGGGTTAACTTTCCACTTTGAGAGATCTTAATGTTTTTTGAAAATCTCAACTGGCTGAGGTTGAGTTTCAATCATCATTTTTCTTTTATTGGTGATACTTGCTGAATGTATTACACCTAGTCATTTTTAAGAAGGGCAAAGGGGGCAATTAAATAACGTGAAATTAAATGAGTGATATTAATGGCTGACACTTGGTGTCTGTTCAGAAATCAACAAGAATATAATCTTACTTAATATTCTTTCTTTCTTTTCAGAATAAAAAAAGCTTAAGAAAACTGTGCCGTACACTGTATAAACCCTTCTCTGATTGTCCATAATATGTCTTGAACAGCATGCATCTTAAGTTCTCTTCCTTGTTTAAGTAAGATAAATATTAGCTTCAAAAGCACTTTGCATTTCATACTATTGGAAGAATGTAAAAATCTTTGCATTAGAAATACAGATACATTCTGAATCATGGAAAATTTACTCGTATTTTTTGCATATAGTGGAGAAATCCACCACTTGTCTGAAAACAGATCTTACTCACATTAACTTAGGCTGTAAAAACACTGTTCTTTAGAATGCTTGAGGTGTATTGGGTGAGCTACTAACTGCCTAGTTGACCAGTTCTAAATTTTATTGTAAACCAGATGTTAGTAGTTCCTTACTTTATTTTAAACTTTACATTCAATCTAGATAATCTTGTAACTCTTATTCTGGTTCCAGCTTTATTTCAGGTAGAGTTGAGTAAGAAATATACACTGTGTAATTGTTTTTCCTCTTGGCATGTGTTTAAAGAGCATTACACATTTTTTATTCTTTTTTAAAATCAAAAACTCCAAAATGAAATAAACCTATAGCTGCTTCTTATTTAATTATTTCAGTTGTAATGGCTGTGTCTACAGAATAGAAAATTAATGTCAGAAAGTCATTAGGTAAAGTGTGATTTTTGTAAATAAAAAGTTAAACTAATCTGAAACATTATTGAACTAATATGATGGAAAAGCCTTAATAGATAGTAAAGCATTGTACATTATAAAATACTCTTAATTTCAGCATTGTGGTATCTTTCCTTGACTTTAGGCAGAATTTTTCAGAGGCTGAAGATTTGTTCTCGTATTCCAGATCAACAGATGCAAGAGAACTGTCAGGTTTACCAGAGTGCTCTTTTTTTAGTCTGGTCACACTTTAAGTTTCCTAGGGCTTTGGTATTGTAAAATCTGGGTCTTTGTTCACAGAAAATATGTGTGTAATTGGAAAGACCAAGAAGTAACTGAGCATTCTCTATTGCATGAATCATTTAACACTAGCAATTCTATCTTGTGATACAATCACTTGTTTTTGAAAATATCTTACAATATTTGATGTACTAAACTCTTTTTTTCAAAATACATCTCTTGCATGTGTAAAGTATTTGTTTTAATTCTTTTAAAGCACAATTTACAGTATTTCTGAATTGTTCATGTTAAAAATGAGCAATCTGAGTGAAATGTTGAAGTGGTTTCATGACATCAGAGATTTATTCTTCTTGACTAAAGTTGACAGTAGTGTTTACTTTTGAAATGATAGCTTTCTGTGGTTTTGTGGTTTTCTCTGAATTGCAAGGACGTTTCTGCAGGTAAAGAATTTATCATGCCCCATCATTTAAGGAGAGAATTTATCTGCTCGCTCTGGTGACTGCACAGCTGCTGTTATGCAACTCTCTTGCAGATGGTTTTGGCGACTTTGCTAAGTCCATCTTCCAGCTAGAGATGCCAGAAGCAGTCTACTTGGAAAACTTGGCCAGTAATAGGTAGTTTAAAAGAAAAAAATAGCATTTTGGCAGAACAGATATGAGTTTTCCTATAGCTTAGTTTCTGCATGTATTTCATAGTTACTGATCCCTAGCAATATGAAGACAGGAAAACACAAGTTTTGAGCCTCTCTTAAAGTGTTTTTTTCAAACCATTTTTTACAACTACTGTTTACTACTGCAAGCTTTTAAGATAAGCTGATTCTATCAGAAATTGGTGCTACAAAGCTTTGCATCCTTTGGATTCCTGTCTTGTATTTCAGGTAACCCAGGTCCTCCCTCCTGCAGGTGCCTTCATTCAGCTTCCTCTCATGGCCCTGACCCCCTTCATATCCTCATGTCCCACCACTCTGCTGGCCTGGAAGGACTTGTCTTGCTGGTGACAACCACTTGCATGACTGGCCAGCTGGCAGGTCAAAGGAAGATATCACTACTTTAATTAAGTTTTAGCTTTTCCTTAGCTGTAGGTAAGGACCAAAAAGTAGTCAGGAGCTTTTAACAAGTAACTTTTTTATTCAAACAATTACACATTTCTTTGCCAGATTCAACTGGAATTGACCCCTAGGTTCTGAGCAGGGAAGGGGGAGACCAGGAGACAGACATCGTGGTTGCACAGCTCTTTTTGCCTCAGAGTTCTGTAGCTTTACAGAGTCTTTGTGGCTAATTTTCACTGTGGTTTGATGTGTTCAAGGCAACCAGGACAGCAGTTAGAGGAGAGTTATTCAGGTGGGAAGAGGAAAATTTTTGTGAATGTTGGTGCTTTCTGTGTTTGTATGTTCTCTAGTTTTTGATGGTAGTGCTGAGCAGGGGAGTCAGCCAAGCGCAATTTCTGCATAGAGCATTTCTGTGCATGCTCATACCCAGTTTTATTTTAGATGCAAGGTGCACTTACATTTTTTCTTTAATGTAAAGTGCATTAGCAGAGAAAGGATTTCTGCAAATTGGAGGAGAAGGATCCTCTTGCTAAATCATAGAATCTCAGGATATTCTAAGTTGGAAGGGACCCACGAGGATCATAGAGTCCAACTCTTTAAGTGAAAGGCCCTTACAGGGATGGAACCCACAACCTTGACGTTAGTAGCACCATGCTCTAACCACCTGAGCTAATTTCAGGTTAAATTAAATAATCAGTGCAGCCATAAACACTGTGGTCAGATTCCTCCTTTTGGACACAGACAATGCCAGTTTAAACAGACACTTTATACAGCTTTTCCTTTGTGCAGTGATAAGGTGATTTTCACTATTGAGTCTGTTCCTGGAGTAAAAAAGAGAATTCCAAAGCCAGCATGCTGTCATGTAGCTCAAAGATGAAGGACATGGGCTCTGAAAATATATTTGATTTGTTATTGTGTTTTAGACCTTATTTGTTAGATTTGTTAGTATGGATCAAGGGAATTACATGTCATCACTGTACACAAAGCTGTTCTCAAGAGACGGGTTTGTTGAAGTATGGAAAAGAAATGTTCCTTCTAAGTAGCCATCTCTTTCCTGTCTCAGTGCTTAGGCCTGACATTAAGTTGTGATATATGGTATTATTTGGGTTTTTGATTGGGTTTTTTCTTTGTTTGTTTGTTCTGGTGCTCACTTGAAGTGAGCAGGTTCCTTATAGTGACTGTTATTGAGGACAATCACTGCAATAGGTATTTTTTGTTAGTCTTCTTGCCTATTTGACTCTTTTCTAGTGCTTCATATTCTGTAAAGCAATCTTTAAGCATTGTGCTAAAATACGTTTATGATATAAAATACAGATTTTGTATAAGTGTATTCCTCCCTAAGCTGAGCATTGTTAAAGGTAAAAAAACCATGAGCCTTACTGAAATTATTGGTTATTGCTAGAAACCTTACGTCTGACTAACCCGGCTTTTTCTCTTAATTATTTTCATTTTCAGAGTTGGTAAAGGATTTCAAGGTGTCGTGAAAAGGTGGGGCTTTAAAGGTCAGCCTGCAAGCCATGGCCAGACAAAAACTCACAGACGACCTGGAGCAATATCTACCAATGTGAGGATTCTCATTTCCCATTAAAACATTCTTCAGTGTTTTTAGAACCACTTACTAGAACTGAACAAATGTACCATAGCTGGCTGCTACATTTACTCTGTGCTAGCAGGGAATCCCAGCAGTTGCAAAGGAGGTTCAGAAGCCTGTATAAGGAGCAATGCTGTTCTCTTAGGCCTCGATTTATGAATATTCTGTATTGCTGGCAAGCACACCTATTTCAACTGAGCAAATTGGCATATTCTGTAATACAGTGAGAGGAATAGTCTTAATACTTCAAAGAGAGTTCTAAGAAGCTTTTATCACAGTGTTTATAGATTGGAAAGGATTTGCCTGTTATTTTACACTGCAGATATTGTACCGTTCTTTGGAACCCTTGTTCCTTTTATCACCTTGCCTGGCATGTGTGGCTGCTTAATGAACTGATCCCCATAATTTAGTAGGGATTTATTCCCAGAAGTGTGTAAGCTTCTGTGCATTTCTAAGCAGAGTACAGAGTAATATTTTTACTTTTCAAACTATAAATAATATTCGTATAAAAGCTCTTTGAGCAGGCTAATTTTAGACTTTGTCTTGTAAAGGCTGTACAATATTTAGACTGAACTAAGAGGAATTTTTTGCAAACTAATTAAGCTCAACTGAGTCATAGTACTGAATGTGAACTGTCTGTAAATTTCTTAGAGAAATTAAAATAAAAATTAAAAAAGGATTAATAATGCTCAAAGTAATAGTAAAAGCAAAAAGGTGACAGTCAATGAAGTTCGAGTAATTGAGAGAGTAAAAGCGTGCATTACTGATTTATAGTCCTCAGTTTCAGCTGGAAAAAGAATTCTACACCTGGTGCTTGTTTTCACTGGAGAATGTAAATATTTGAACACGAAACGCTGTTTTAGCAGATGGTATTCATCATTACAAAATAACCCCTCTTTACTTTTCTTTAAATTAGGATTTCCTAAGCAATAATGCTGTATGTAATTTCACGAAATATATAGAGTGAAAAATAGTATTGGAAGTACGTATGATGGAAAGGAAACAAGGTGAAAGGATGCAATAAGGGGAAAACAGTGCCTCAATAGTACTTCCCCGTCTGTGGTTGGCTATCTCAGGCGTTTTTCTAATCCAGGACTGTTCAGTACAGAATCCTCTCCCAAGAACTGCGTTGCATCTGATTTCCTGAAATCGTGATTTTCACAAGAATTAAAAAAAAAACCAAGAACATTATTAATGAATAGCAGAGAGGTGCAGGATACAAATCCCTTGCTAACAGTATAGAATTGAAAATTATTGCACTTCTTCCTGCCTTTTTTCCCCCACCTTTGTTGTGTAGTTTATACCCAGCCAATCAAAAACGCAATTCAGAAACCAAGGAATAGCAGAGGATGGAGTTCAAATTTCCATTCTCAAGAATACATGCATTAAAAAAGATCTGATTGACATCAGTGTAAAAACTCATGGTTTAGGGGAGGAGAGAAGCTACAGTGTGTGTGTATCTATAGATACAAAAGTTTTGTGATTGAGGTCAAGTATTTCAGAACACATGTAGAGTAAAACCTAACCTCTGGCGGGAGGCATTTAAAATGCTTATCAGGATTAGATTTCTTTGATATTACATATTTTCAACATTAGAAATATCAGCATATTTTCTCTGGTGCTCCTCTTGAGTTCATAAGTGTACTTCTTGCAGTTAATGTGGTGGGTTTGGCCTTGTTTTTGTCTAGAAAGCTGCCAAAGTTTATCGCGGGAAGAAAATGCCTGGTAAAATGGGTAACATCTACAGGACATCCTTTGGATTAAAGGTGAGTTCTGAGTATACTGGTGTGTGTGTAAGGTGGTGGCATTGCCAAGCAATGGTGTCCTGTCCATCATCTCTGCCAGAATACAGATGGCAGCATCTTGAAGTAAGCAAGCTGGAGAGACCAGAGCAGAAAATATGTTCTCCTGTCTTCGCATGGGTTACAAATAACTTACCTGAACATCCTTTGCATTTGTGGTGCCCTGGGAGCTGGGATTTCAGGTGATACTTCCACATCTAATGTGTTTTTCACTGTGTCCCTTGACTTCTGCCTTTGAAGAGGGAAAATAATCAGGCTTTTGGTGACTTCAGTTAATGTTTTCATGCCTATTCCACTTGTTCATGCCCAACCCAGCTCTGGGTTGTTTGAAGCTCTGACTTGATCATGGCCTTTCACTTTCATGTGCAAAAAGGGGGTTTTAGTTTCTGTCCAGATTCAGATTTGTACATGGCTGCAGCAGCTCCTTGTTCTATTAAAGCTACTCTTCTCTGTCTCTGAGGGCAACCTCTGCAGTTTGCACAAAAAGCATAATTGACCTCTAGTTTGCAAAAAAGTGCTGCTGTTGTTCTCTGTTTACTACAGCTAATTTTTTGTAGCAGAAAATGTGTTCAGTTGAGCACCTGATTGAGTTAAGTAATTAACATACGGGCACAGGAACATTTTCATGAGGACGTTTGTTTTATTTTGTCACCTGTGATGTTTTTCAATTTTGCGTGTTTTTCAACATGTTGCTGCTAGAGGGAAAAGAGACAGGGAAGCTTTGGTTGGTGTTACACTGATCAAAGAGCTGCTTTACCAAATTCAGCTTGATCACCAGCCCTTTGAAAGTTTTCAGCCGCTTGCATTAGGAGGTTCTGCACTCTGAGTGGCATGTGAGTGAATTTCCTGGCAAGTTTAGGCCTGTGCAGAACATTTTCCTTCCCCAGAGTACCACAGCCAATTCATCAGTTTGGGCTTTGTTGGACTACTGTTTGTAAAACTGGGAATAGTCTCTAAACAGGGCTCAATATCTGATTTTTTTTTTTCTGTCTCCTAGGTGTGGAGGATCAATACAAAACATGACATTATTTATGTAAATGGGTCTGTTCCAGGTCACACCAATTGTCTGGTGAAGGTATGTTTGCTAGTTTCAATACTGGGATTAGTGACTCCTAAGCTCTCTACAACTCAACTTAAAAATGGAAAAACACTGATAGGATGCAATTTTCATTTCTTCTGAGAAATCTTGTACTGTTGAATTAAAGGGCAGTGGAATCAGTTCCATGAAAGAGAATGATCAGCAGGGGCAGTGGCTCACATTCTAAACCCCTTCTTAGCCATGCACTGGGGTTGTGCACCCACGTACCTTATGATACCCCAGTTGCTGAAACCCTGTGGTAAGTGTCTCCAGGCTCTGTCCATCCCCTTTGAATGCTAACATGAGCCAGTAGCACAGTGGTGAGATCTCCAGAATATTATTTAAGGGTTGTATTCATGAGCAGAGATACACAACAAGTCCTGCTTTAGAGGTTATTTGAAGTATTCCCATACCCAGCAGCAGTTACCTTTCCAAGAAGCAGTTGAGGTACAGGTACAGGAAGAGACAGCTGGAGCTCACAGTAAATGTCTGAGTTCCCTTTGGAATCAGTAAAAATGTGGCACTGTTATTTTCTGGGGCAGTCTACAGTATTAATTTCAAATTTCATGGGGATTGTTTCAGTTTTCCATAGACAGTCTTGAAACAATGAAGAGTCTAGTAAGTGTTCTTACAATGTAAATAATTCACATCAAAGCAAGAAAAATGCTTTTTAAGGGTCATTTTCAAAATAGATTTTTCTTTCTAATTAGGTATATTCTACACATCTGCAAGCACCACGTACTTGGAGGAAGTTGTTTCCTTTCTGACTGAATAGAGTACAGGGTATCAAATATCTTTGTTATGAAGGACTATAAAGGTTTTGATATACATGTACCTGTATATCTAATAGATAGTTCTAAGTCCTTGGAAGCATTGTAGGGATTTAAATGATTCAGGACTTGAAAAGTTAAAGAGTTCATCAAGTTCAGATGTTTTCAAAGAGTTTATTATCTTCTTCTATTTTATTATGGACATCCAGTTTCTGTTTCTTAATTGTGGAGCAGAACTCCACAGTTACTGAGCTTTACATACAGCAGTCCTAGCTGTCAAATAGCTGTTTTACTCACAGAAAAATGAAGTTTAATGTTGTGGTTTTGTCACTGCAAATAAGGCCTTTTTTCCTGAGCAAGTTATCTCTAAACTGTTTTTATTGTAATGTCGCACCCAAGCCTGGAGATTACAGTGTGTGTTTCTTTTCCAAGATAGTGAATATTGGTTAAGAGATGTCCAGGAGACCCAGTTTTCAGGACAACTTCTGCAAAATTACTGGACATGTTATCAATTACATAGAATTAAGAGTGTAGTTTGGCTGGCTTTTCATCTTTAGATTGGACTGAATGATCTTTTCTTCAACTGTGTTCAAATTTTTTTTTTCTGATCCTGAGACATGAACCTGGTTACTCTATGTCAGTCTGAAATTTAATTAGGTGGGAATTCACTTTAGGGTGTTAGTTTTAAATTATAATGTATGCTTACAAGCAGCATAATGTAGCTGAAAGAATGAGAAATGTTTGATGCCCAGACTGTGTTCTTTGATCTTAATAGTTCTCTTAAGCAAGAGTTAATTGTTGGAAAAGGTTGTGCATCTTGTTACCCTAGTCATACTGTTAAAATCCACACTTGGTGGCAAATGCAGATACACATCTCACATGTTTTATCTGTAAGGTTACAACATCTTATGAAGCCACTGAGACTGAATACAGTACCTCTTTCTACCAGATTATAACTTTTATTCTAACTAGACTCAATAAACTAATTTTTTTTATTTCTGATTTTGAGTGAGTTAAGAAAACAAACATTTATTACACACCTCTAATATAAATTGTTTTTAAAAACCAAGCTCTGTGTGTTAATAATGCATGTTTTTATGTACACCATGAAGATCTCATTCAAACAAATCATTGTTCACTTGCTGATCAGATTCTGCACACTCTGCTTGGAGAAGAACATACATGGGGAGAATGAGGCTTTTCTTCCCTTAGAGCTCCTTGCTGAAGATAATAGAGTATGTGAAAGATCTTGACCAAAGTGCTCCAGACTCAAATTTTCATTACATTTAATAATACATAACACTGTTTGAGATAAAGATACAGCAGTAGGTATTATTGCTATTAAGAAATAGGTTTTAAAAAATTGCTTCTACTCTTATTTGGAGATTGAAGGCAGTGTATAGCAGGCAACAGTTCATTCCAGTTCCTTGAGCTGGTGGATCCATTCTGTGTTTTTTACCTTGTATATGCCATATGAATTTCATTGCATTAATTTTTTCCCTTAGTTTTTCAAATATGTCTCTGAAAATAGAAAAAGCTTTAATTATAAAATCAGGCAAAGCAATACTGTTTGGTTCCCTAATTTCTGGGGTTTTTTTCCTCCATTTAATCTTGCTGCACTCATCTGTGGTGTTTTTAGCTTGCCTAACACCTTTCTTCCAGGATGTTTTCTTGTTTGCTTATAGACATTGACTTTCAATATATTGTTGTATATTTGTTTGGATCTGTAGTTGGGGAGAGGAATTATGGGATATAAGCAGTCGTAATTACTGTTCATGCCACTAAATACCTTCCTGTAATTAAGTAGGACTGGTGTCTAGGGAATTTGAATCCATCTGTCTTTGTGCTCCAGAGTGAAATATTGCATAACACTCTTCTCTTTGTGTGCCTCCAAGAGGAAGGCATTTCTGTTCCATGCCCACTCTGTGTTGCTTGGTAACCATTAAAATCACCTTTAAAGCATATATTTATTTTGTATGTTGTATTTTTGGAAACTTTGTGCATCAGCACTGTATTCAGACAGAGATGAAGCACTTAAATTTTTCAAGTTTTGTTTTCAGCAGAATAAAATTGCGGAATACTAGGATTGATGGATTTGTGGTTTTAATTAGAATCAGCTTTCATTTGATATTGTACACTGAAGTATGCAGGTGAATAACTGACATAAGTAATGTTTCTAGCTAACTGGAAAACTAATGAAAAAAGCTCACTTTAGCATGGATTTCTTTCTCAATTGCAAGGTCTGATAAAATTAAGAAGCTTTAGCAGTGTGCTGGAATGCACAGTTTTTTCTGTTACAGGAGTGACATTGCAGAGTAAGCATTTGTAAGTTTGTGTGTTGGGCCTATCAAGATAGCTTACCTCAGGAAGCACCTGTTTCTTTCTGGGGTGTCTTCTTAGATCACAGGGCCTGTAGTTAATATCTGTAATAGTTTTCTCTTTCAAAAGGTTGTGGCTCTGGATTGCTCTCCCAAGTATATTACCAGAAAGTTCTCTTTCAGTTCTCTCTTGTCATTCAAGAGAGATGCACAAGACTGAACTCCCTTTTTAATTAGATGCCTTTTAGTGGAGGGGGGTACTGTAATATGGTATGTTATCATTCAAGATGTTATAGTTCATCTTTGATAGTGTTTTATACCTGCTCTAATTTTAAGGCACCTGATTTTTTTAGGACAGTCGGCATTGATCACTTTATATATATCATTTGTAGTGAAGACAGTAATTCTGGCAAATCTTGTAGCCCATAGGAGATGCTTCGCAAGTCAGATACTGAAGTGACCTGTTTGTATGCTAGATCTGAGTTAAATTGAAGTACACAAGTTGCTTTAGTATGATGTTCCACTTGAGCTGGTAACTTAAGTCTTGAGATTGCCTTTTTTTGTTTGGCTCTTTTTTCTTGTAAGAGAAGTCTGTAGTGATTTGCATCCCACTTACTTTGTATCACACTTCCCAGTGCTACTGTGCTGTGTTTCCAGCTTTTGGTGCCTGAGTTGAGTGTACTCTGTTCAAGCTGAGGACATGCAGGAGTAATGTGATTCCTTCAGTTCTTTCATATTCTCCATCATGTGCCTTGGGCCTCATTAATAGAGTCGTGTGGAAGTTTGGGGGTTTTTTGTATGGTTGCATTATTTTTTAAGAAAAAATAAGGCTGGTCAGAAATGGATATAATTCTAGGGTTCAATTTCTATGTCTAGCTTCAAAAATAGCAGAGAAGCTGAGTTAGATGATGTATGACACCTGGGGAGCTTACTTTTAATCATTTTCTATATTTAAAGACATTTTTCTGTTTAGCAAATAGCTTGCATTCTTTGCTGTGGTTGCTAACACAGCCTGAAGCCCTATTAAACTACAGATAAGAGTTCTGACTTCAGCATCAGTTTTTAACTCTTTTTGAAGACCATATTAAGCCTTTTGTGGTGATAGATTTCTGAATTTATATTTGTTTATACTACCCATTATGCTGTCAGTATAGGGGACATACCTAAGTGCAGTTTTATTAATTGTCTGCAAAACCCTTTATGACTGTTCTAAAGATTTAGTGACAAAATCCCAACCAGCTCCAATTTCAGCTTTCCTAGTATTTTTCTTAATAAAATAGCCTGTCAGAGAATATACTGTAGTGTATATACCATCATCTGTATATACCATCTATCTGTAGTATAGTCTGCTGTAATATACAGTGCTATTAATACAGCAGTTGAGTAAGCCAGGCATTTGTCATATGAGTTATACAGCAAATGCTTTTATGGATTGCAATAACAGTTTGGACTATGAGCTTGATTCCTGCTCTGGGTGAGAGCTAAATTCACTGTATTTTAATAACACAGCATGAAAACGTACTCCTTTGTTAGGGGTGTTCTCGGAAGGTTACTAGGAGAACAGGAAGAGCTGTGCTGGCTCACCTGCACTTCTTTTCTGTGCACATGCTTATACAGACAAGTGTAGCTGCTGCTGTTGCACACCAGTGAACGCCTTTATCCTATTGTGAAATGATTGTTCAGGAATCTGAGGTAATAGATACAGGAAACCTTTTGTATGCTGGGCCCTTCATAAATGTAAAGGGAGTAATTGAATAATCCTCTTGACAAGACAGAAAAGTCATACCATGTTTTAGTTGCTAATCCATACTTTCAGGTGTAAAATGAAGTTGAGTTCTTCCTTTAAATAGCTTAGATAATGGTAATACCTGGTAATAGAGTAATAATATCTAACTTCTTTTCATTTCAAGGAGAGTTTCATTCAGTTTGGTAGTGATGCTGTAAGATAGTGCTTTTTTGCTTCAAATTGCATTTGAAAGCTATGAATGTAGAAGAAGATGGGAAAAGAGCAGTAGTTTTACCAGTCTAAAGAAATACTGCATTAATTATACCAATCAAAAGAAAGGGCGTATCAGAAGAAAATTGTTTTAACATCAGATGTGGCCTGTGCTTCTGGGATCTGTCAAGCTTTGAGGAGTTTGGAAGGAGCAAAATGAAACAGTATTGTACTCTTCTGAGAGCAACAATGGTTTCTTGGACATGTTTCATGAGAATCTTAAAACTGTTTTGAGAATTCTCCATATTACACTAGAGATACTGTCTCCAAAATGCCCCTTGGCATTAGTAAGTAATTCATACAGTGTTAAGTCTGGACAGAAATCTTAAATTCATTTAGGTAAACTAATGCAGGACTAAGATTAGACTGTTGGATTTGCCTTCAGTTAAGAGCAGATGTCTAACTGCTAAATCCTGCCATAAGAAATTGTTTTAAGAAGAAATGGGAAAAAAAATAGGAGGAAGACAAACATTTTAATTCCTTTCATTTTCTGAGTGTCCAGACCTGCCTGCAAATGACACAGCATATATGTAACAGCACATACTATTTGGTGATAAAAATAATTAAGAATAACAGAAGCAAGACATGAAAAACATTTAAATAAGATATACATGAAATGAACAAGTTATCGTAAATAAAATCACTTATTCTAACTTCCTAATACTGTGGAGACCATGGGGGGTTTTGCTGTTGACAGAGGAAGCTTACGGTGTGTAATAGGATTAGAGAGTAAAGGAGAAATTAGCAGGGGAAATAACAGATAACCAGTGAAGTGATTAAAACATGTTTTCATATGGTAAAAGAAACAGCCACAGTGTACTGAAAGGGAAGGATCACATCTCTGAAGATGCCATCCTTCAGGTGGCATTGTTGAAGCTTTTGACTGTTTCTTCTGAACTCACTGCTGCTGGAACTGTTGCAGCAAAGGTGTGTGGACATGGACCTCAGCCTGGTTTGTTCCATCCAGATACACAGTGTAAACTGGGAACTGCAGGTCTGGCAGCTCACGAGTCCATAGAGAACACCTCTGTAGAAGAGGAATGAACTACTTGAAAAGCTACTTAGCCATCCTAACCAGTGCAATATGTTAAGCCCTTCATCCCCTCATTCTTAGCAAAAGGTTTTCTTTTGTTTATCAATCTTGCCCTTAGAAAACTATCAGAATGTCAAATTTATTGTACATGCCATCTGCAGGAATCCTCATGGACTTTGGGAAAGGTTCAAGTAATAGCAGATATGAATCTGGTAAATACAGTGCTGTCAGAAGAGAGCATTCAGTGGGCATAAAATTGTTTTATTTAATTTTTGGCATAAATCACAATTGTCCTATGTGAGGTCTTTGTCCAACCGACTAAGAACAAGCTTCCTGTTCTTTAAAAGCCCACCAAAAGCTGAGAGGAAGAGCTTATCTTCCCTCTACTAAAATTTTGTCTCATATATTTGCACTTTTTTTTTTTTAAATCCACTTGAGTATTGTGCCTGGAAGGGATTATTACAGCTCAGGAGGAAGAAGATCATATGTAACAATACAGAAAAGAAGAATTTCATTTTAAATCAAATTTCATTGCACAAGAATTTGTAGCTCTTTTTTTATTCAGAGATACCAGCCTTCTATCTGCTACTGCAGACAAACTGCTTTTTGCTGATAATTCTAGCTACTAATTTGCTTCAGAGATTAGGGTTTCAGGGGCTAGATTTTGAATCTTTCCACATGTGGAGAGGTCAGTAAAGGAATTTCTCTGTGGCACCACAGTTCTTGCAAATGAACTGTCTTAAAGGCTCATGTTCAACAAACTTAGGTACTGATTTCTGAGTGAAGAGTTTTAGATGTTTAACTCTGCAGTCACTGAATAGCTCTGCAATAGCCAGAGGGATTGAATACAGCACGTGCACATACCTTTGCAAAATTAGTTGCCAAAATTAGTTTGTATCACACATACAAATGCGTGTCTTGTTTGTTGAAGAGGTGATTACACTGCATAATGTAACTTGGAATGTCATGTAGGAGCATACTGTGGGAAATAAGCACAGTTTAAACAGACTATACTTCTATTTTAATAACGTTTTAAAATATTGAGCAATGAATTCATAGGAGTAGGTTTTGATTCACTGTAATGACAAATTCTCTTTGGTTTTTTTTTAGTTTTGCTGATTTTGAAAATCTCTTTAAGGATGAGTACAAAATGTTAAATTCAACAGCTAGGTTTGATGTTAAAGTAACTGATGATTATTCCTGGAATTCTTTCAACAAATGCTGTTGGATTTTTTGTTATACATGCAAGCTGAGTTCTTTAAATTCTAGTGTGTCACTGTCTGAAAACCTTCTGTAAGGTTTATTAACCCTACTCTCCCCCTTCCTGCTTTTTAGGTCAGAGATAGCAAATTGCCTACTTACAAGGACTGCAATAAGAACCCTCCATTCCCTACGTTTTTTGCTGATGGAGATGAAGAACTGCCAGAAGACCTTTTTGATGAGGAGATTTTCCAGTTCACAGATCCATCTGTCTCATTCGCATAATGTTCTTCGCATCTTTGAAAACACAGTTTTGTTATTTCCATGAACATTGCAATGCTGTATAAAAATAAGCCTAAGAATTGCAGTCTGGCCAACTGACTTAAACACTTCAGGTATTGCCATTTTGGTCAGGTAATCGCATTTCCCACTGTCAGTCTCAAACCTGTACTTAAAGCAACAGGTGAGCCTGAGGGAGGTAAAGCACACCAAACTGTGTCTCTTCAGTGACCATTTGTCCTCTGCCTCAGGCTGTGAAAACCTACACAATCCTCAAAAACTGTTGTTTTGAAGATGGTTCCAGCTCATTTTCTGAATGAGAACAAATTCTGTTTCTCTTTTATGTGAAGTGTACTGGGCAACTCTGATCAATCAGAAGGTTCCAAATCTGCCTTGGCATCTGAGGTGGGGGGGGTGGGGATCCATGAAGAGTAATCCAAAATAAAACAAGAAAATGCATCAGCTTTTGCAGAATGAGCTTGTTTTGCTTCCTTCTTTTCATCAGAGCCTTTTCCTCCTTTTGCCTTTGTGTTTTGTTGAGTTTAATGCAGCAGATACCCCACACATTTTCTAGAGGGAGGGTGGTGGTGGCCATGTGTAGGGTGAGGGGTTTGGGTGGGAAACGTTCAGTAGCAAAGCAGGACTGAGACTGCAGGGGCCACCTGTTTGTCACCTTTGCTGACAGCTTGTTCTGAACTTCACAGAGGGAGTCTCTTGAATGCTTTCTGGAGAAGTCTCTCTGCATCTGCCATGGTCTCTGCATTGGATTCTTACGGTGTTTCAGGAGAGCTATTTCAAAGAAAAGAGGCCAAATGTGAGGGGTTTGTCTTTGATAGTGCTCACTTTTTTTCTTCTACTCCGCCTTTCAATAGTAGCTGGGATCATAATGCCCCTTCTACTTTTCGTTTTGCATGATTCACTATTTGTAAGTTTGATCTTTTGGGTTCTGTAAATCCTCTCATGTACAGAAGTACCTGCATGACTGTCAGTGCTGTCGGAGCACTTACTCACAAGCCCTGCAGCAGGTTCAAGAATTTGCATACACTTACCATTCATACCCTGGCAGTGCTGTCTATTCATCTTTGCAGCCTCATCACAAGAGGCTCAAAGCTCAAAGGAAGCCACAGGTAAATGGAAGCACATTAAGGTGAACTCTGTGTCAGATAATATTTCAGTGGGGGGAAAATCAACAAAGTACTTCAATTCCTGTTTCTTTGGTAAGAGAACTTTTCCCTTTCTGGCCTAAAAAAAAGTGAAATTCCAATGATCTGATCATGTTATTCCAGGGAATGACCAGTCATCCAGGGAATGCTGTAGTTAATGTTGTCTTCCATTTGTTCAGTTTTGAAGTTTCTGTTGAAGCCAATGTTCTGTCAGAGTAGTCTCTGCAGTTGTGCTTTTGAAATGTGTGCTGCGTGTGAGCCGTATGGTTTTTTCCAGGTGCTGCTTATTCGGATCTCATTTTTGTTGAGATGTGCAGGGGAAACCTTTTTTGGTTTTGTTTTTAAGAGTGCTTGAACACCAAAGACAAGAGCTTTCATAGCTCAGCTGCAGACTCATGTCCCAAAGTTATTTTCTGCAGAGCAGATGCAGAGAGAGATGCAAGTTGTGAGCTCAGAGTAGAGCAACAGACTGGAACATAAACATCCATTAGACCTGTTCTTCCATCAGGCACTGGTGTTTTGTTTTAATTTTCCTTATGGTCCCCATCTCTGTCTTCTGCTCTTCTGAGTAAGGAGGGGACTTTGAGCAGGAGAAAGCCAAGCTGAATTTATTTCAAGGAACAAAATTGTTCATAAGTGTAATGACACCAAAATGCTTTAAGCCCACCTACAAGTTTGTTCTCAGAAAAGGCTAAGGGTGTTTAATGAACTATTTTTAATCGTTATCAAAAGTGCTGGAGTTGAGTACTTATTCTTCAATGTGGCTGAAGGTTGTGGCTAATGGAGATACACTTTTAAGCTTCAAATAAGAGACAAAATTAGGCAAATATCAAGTCCTCGTGTCTCAGATGAGCCAACAATTTTTCATGCAAAAGGATGTGGGTTTTTTTTTTCCCAAAGGCAGACCAAGGGCTCTGTTGCAAGTAGATGTATCTGTGTGTTTTGTTGCTATGTCTGAGTAATGACGTTTTAGAGCCATCAGGCAACATTTGCTCAGGCAAGTGACAACAGCAACAAAAATAAGTTCTTATTCCATATTACCTGTAGATTATTAAAGTAGAAGGAGCTGAACATGTTACCAGGAGTCTGAATCCCATAGGACAACATCCTACCCATGGGGTCTGTTCTGCTGCCCGAGGAAGTAGTCACTGGCAAGCTCTGCTACCAGTGTCATGACTTATGGAAGGCTGCTATGAGGTCTCCCCCGAGACTTGTCCTCTCCAGGCTGAACAATCCCAGCTCTCTCAGCCTGTCTTCATAGGAGAGGTGCTCCAGCATCTGATCACCTTTGTGGCCTTTTTCTGGACTCACTCTAGGAGTTAATTCCATGCCCTTGTGCTGTGACGAGGCACTGAGCTGGGATTGGGATGTCCAGGAGCTCATTAACCCCCTCCTTATGCTGTTCTGTTTGTTTGGGTTAGTGGGGTGTTTTTAACATCATGGGCATGCTGCTTTGGAGGAGAATATAGGGTTAAGCTTTAGCTGAGTCTGTGGCTTCATGGCGTGACTGCTTCGAAAAATAAATACTCTTCAGTAATAACCCCTCTCAGTGGTTCTGTAATCGTACATGAATAAACAGTGTCAAGTTTACAATATAAGTTGAAGGTAAAAAGACAGCAGGAAGAGGAAATCAAAACACTCATGTATCATTTGACAACGTAATTGCAGCCATTGATGATAAACAAGGAGAGTTTATTTCTCTTGAAATACCATAGTTTCAAATACCATTGCTCTGTCATTATGTGAGACCGATAAACATTTTCGTTTGCTGTTTTCACTTCATGTGGAAAACTGTGGTTTGCTCTGTTAGCATTTAACAAATATTCTGGTAAACTGAAGGGATGACAAGAGCTTATGTGTAAAATTCCACCTTCCTTACTGTTTCCTTGCTGAATTCTAGAAGTCCTGGAGAATTTTGTTGATCCTAGAGGCCTTTGCCAACCTTGAAGACTCTGTGATTGAAAGAAAAGAAGACTGATGAAGATGTAAACTGTGAGGGGGCTGACCTGTGTGACCCAAAGCCCAGTCAGAGGCTTCCCACTGGCAGCCAGGTGCCAGCCCCATGCCTGTGAGCTCTAGCATGGGCTCCCCTGGAGTGCCAAGGTGAATACTGTTTAAAGGAAGTTGCTGGCCCCATCCTAGGGTGCTTCATAAAATCTGGCTAACAGAGGGGTGCAATAACCACAGTGAGGACAGTAGTGGGGTTCATTAATTTTAGGATTGCTGTGTCTATAGCTATGGCTTGGAGCGTTCTTCTGATTTACGTCACTCCCTCCTCTCCTTGAGCTTTCGTGTGGGTATGCCTTGGTTTCATAACTGTAAACATTATTTGTACACAGTGTCTTCCAATAATTAGCTCCTCTGCCCTTCAGTGCGCAGGTAGTGCTTATTAATTGCATTTAATTAGCATCTCTCACCTGCAGCAAATTGCCCTGCTCTGTTCCACACCTTAGCATGTAGAATAGCTTAGTATGATTTATTTATGTAACATGCTTGATGGCACTTAACAGCTGTAAGAACATGCAGGAATGCTGACCTTGGCCGTGGGTGTTTATTGGTTTTGGAGACAGCATGCAGCTTCCGGTGCAGGAATTTGATTACACATGACCTTAATGTTGTCACACCAGAAAAAAAATTCCTTTCAATGGGTGCAGCTCTGCTCTGTCTGAAGCACGGCAGTAGAGCAGACAGATGGCAGTTTTTCCCAAGGAATGTGCTCAGCCAAGTTGTGATGTCAGGCAGGAAAGGGGTACCTTAGGGCTGGCAGTCTCCAAATTAATGCAGCCTGCTGACTTTTACCTCGTGAAGTACCCCCAGAAACATGGGGTGTGAACTGCAGAAGACCAGCACACTGGTCAGTCCCCTGCCCTTCTGTCAGTGCATCTTCCTTCCATCTCTCCCCTTGTTTCACGGAACTGTGTTCCTGGTAAGTGGGAATGTGGCACTGGAGTGAGCATCAGGAAATATTTCCAGCAGCATCAACATCCATGGTAAGGTCCTAGTTCTCCCTTATTCCAGTAAGGTATTACATATGGGGTCCCACCTTTATGCACGGCTGATATGCCATAAAATCATTTCTGTTGGATTACCAAAGACCTGAGCTGCGTTCTTGCTTTTTGATCCAAGTGGCACCTAGCTGCTGCCCATGAATTGAAAATTGCTGCTTGGGAATAATTCCCAAGCTTAATTCCCAATACTTAAACTAGTATTCACTTTCATGGCAGTAACTTTGAGCACTGCAACTGAACCAGAAGAGAGAGCTAGCTGAGAAAATGAGTGCAGTTTTTAGTGTGAACACAGAAAATGGCTTGAATTATTTGCTGTAATGTAATGAGTAAATGCTGGAGATTGGGCCCTCTGTGCTGTGGTGCTTCCTGCTGCTTCTCAAATTCCTGTGTGTGAAATCTTCTGGCATAAGATGTACATATTGAAGTCAAATTACGCGCAAATCCAGATTTGGGGTTTTGGAAGAGGCAGGATTGCAAGGGGGGGTTGTTAACAAAAAATTGACTTAAACCAATTTCGTATCAATCAAGTTGTGCTGTATAATTTGCTTCACATTTCCCAGGGTGACACAGTCTTACAGTCAGCTAAGTCAAGTTTTCATCTGTTTTCATCTCCTTCCTCACTTCCTTTCTAAGTAGTAGAAAACCTTTTAAAATGTTGGGTTTTTTCAGGCACTCAAAACAAAACCTTGGAGAGGGTCCCTTGGCAACCTGCTGCTCTTATTGAAAAGCAGAATGACTCATCATTCATAGGCAAGAGTCATTTTATAAAAGTTCTTTTTCTTATTTCTAAAAGATCAAGAAGAAAGATCAACATTGCTGAATTAGAGTCTTTTCTGCACGTGGCCTCTCTTGAAGTGATGTTCCACAGATTCCCAGCATACCCTGCCTGAAATCTTTTGTTGCTCATGCAGTAGTGAGCTTCCAGCACAAACTACAGTTTTGGTGCCTCAGTCCTGCTTAATATACATCTGCCCAGCACCACACAAAATATGCCTGAAAACTTGGCAGTGGGCAATTGAGAGATTTACTACATGGTACATATTTCAAAATCATGGTGCCTTTCTCTGCAGCAAGCAAGAAAGGCATTTTTGTCTGCTGGGTTGTTCTAAAATTGCACCACCTCTTTCCAAAGGGATATATTTCTCTGGACTTACCATATTCTTCCTTAGGCTAGCCTGAAATTTTCCTTTGTTGGAATATTTCCTTTCTTTTAGAGCTGCGTATGAGAAATAGCTTGATAGAAAAGAAACATTTTATTTCGCTTCCTTCATCTTTCATTTCCCTTGATCACGAGTTGAGAGAGAAATGTTTTCCCTGTGTGGCACTTAAAGGGAAAATCAATCGTTTTCTGTGAAATTGCCAGTTGGTTTCTAACCTGCTACTTCACCCCCCACAGAGCAAGGTGCTGTGAAATGTCCTTCGGCTTTTTGTCACACAGCCTTGGATCCATGCAGCTGTGGCTGTGAGCCCAAAGGCTATCATCCTGCAGGCACAGCAAGCACCACAGACAGAATGTTTCAAGCCTTGTTATTTGAAGCTACTGGACCCTTTAATGGTGTGGCTGCTGAATCCTGCCTGTTATGGGCTGCGCTGAGGGTACTCACCTACCCCCACCTTACACATAGCATGGAAGGAGTTTCGGGGAGGCTTTGTCTTCTCGTGCTACTGAGCAGCCGAGGAGTGCTTTTGGCAGCAGAGGTTGCTGAGTGCCCTGCACAGTGGCTGTTGGAGCTGCGAACGGTTACCAGCTCTGAGTTAGCAGCTGAATAGCCCAAGCACCACAGTGTGTACCCTGTGTGTGTGTACGTGCCTGTCCTCCAGTGCTTGCTGGTTGTTATTTCTGTTCAGGAGACTCAGTGGCAGGCTTTGGAGCATCACCTGTTTACAGTTCAGTGCAACTGCTCCAGTTGGTGAAGCAGTCTGTTCTCTGCACTCTCTGAAGGAAGAAAAAACCAAATGAAGTCCTGGAACTTCAGTGTAGACACATAAGCAAAAGCATTGTCCTTCTCCCCTATTGTGCATCCTCCATAGTCAAATCTACCATGTTTACTGATGCCCAAAATATGTGCTTTGATGTGAACACAAAGCTTGCTCTTGTCTGAAATGCAGACTGTATCAGAAATATCAGGGCATGTCATCTGTTCTTATTGAAGCCAGTGCTTTAACTGGTCATCTTCTGTGAATCACTTAATGAGCTTTATTGTGGATGATTAAAAGTAATTGCATGTTTTCAAGAACAGTGAGATTTTGACAAAACAATTTCATAGTTATTAATCGTCAGGTTAAAATAATTGCTGTTTTATAAATGTGAAAGTATGTCATCTGTTAATTCACATGTAAGAAACCTAATGCAATACTAGTGCCCAATTCTTCACTTACAAACTATTTTTGAAACACAACTCTTACCTTTCCAAATGATATTTATGTGTGTTTAAATTTATACTAGTAGGTAGCAGCTTCAAGAGAGCACAAGTCTGTGAGACGTCAGTATGCTGCAAGATTCATCCCACAGACTGTGGACTTTAAATGAAGCTTGACCCAGGACAAGTGTGTGTGAGGTCCTGGAGAAGCAGGGACTGCTCAGAAAGGGGTTTGGGTGAGAAGAGAGTAAACACCTGACAGCTGAGGCCTGGGCACATTGTTAGAGCTGTGCTGCACCTAGGGCAACACCTAAAAACTGGTGGAGAGAGAGGAACAAGGGAGAGAGGAGGAAGAAATGTAAGGAGTGTGAGCAGCCCAGCACCACAGGCACTGGGGGCACGGTGTGGAGATGAGCAACTGAGGAAGGAGGCGCTGATGAATTTGCAGAGAAGCAGTTCTGACAGGAGAGAGATGGCTTCGTGCTGCAGGTTGGTGGCTACAAGGGAAGAGGCTGTAAAACCAGGATGAATGTGGGTAGCAAACCTAGGAAGTGTTTGTAGCTAAGGACTGCATTGAAAGGATCCAGCTTGGGCATCATCTGAGAGAGCGACCTGACAAAATCAGATAGATTAACTCTCAGGAGAGCAAGGTTGGAGGGAGATGGGGGAGATAAAGATGCCCCACACACTTGGTGAGCCTGCTTTAACCCAGCTGGAAAGATAAGCAACCCTCTTGAAATAAGAAATTCAGGCATATAATCTTCAGAAGAGGAATGCAGGCACTGAATTATTTCCTGAGGAAAGTGCCTGCTGGTTGCCTGCAGCTAGGTTTTCATTCTCTGATTAAGGGCAGGATTTAAATTTAAGCCCCATCCTTAGCTATCTTAAGTAATCCCCTGCTTGCTGTGCCTGCTGCTGTGCACTCTTGGTACCGAGAATATTTTGTAAGGGGCCAGCAGGATTTACAGGCCTCACATTTTGAAATGCAAGGACGATCTGTGCCGAGGAGTCCATCAACCTCTGCCTCTGTGTTCTCCTTTCATCTGTCTCTGTTTGCCTCCCTGTGGCAGTGGCTGCCAGTCATTTGATGACAGACTTAATTACTGCCAGTCACTTGCTGGGTGTGTCGTGGCCGGTGAACTTAGTGCAACAGCCGGCAAGAAGCAGAGAGATCAGGTGCAATACATTAGATTGGTGGAGGAAGAGAAAGTTTTGTGGAAGGAGTTGCACAAAGACTTCATCCTGCATCTGGTATGCACCCAAAAGTAGCTACAGCGAAATGTTGGACGTTCACTTGTGATTTAACGTGTGTGCCTGACAGGATCTATGACTGATCACATCTGTGCCTTCCTGGCAGTTCTTACGCAGCACAGGTTGTGTTAACATCTCCAGAAAGCTGTTGACAGACAAACTTCTAAAAGGTGATAATATCTTAAAAACAGCTTAGCTTTCTTCTCTCTTTTTTTTTCTTTTTTTTTCCTCACTTGTTTTAATAAATTTTCCCTTTTTAAATTCTTTTTCCTTTTTTCTTTTCTTTTTTCTTTTCTTTTTCTTTTCTTCTTCTTTTTTCTTCAGTACCTCACTCTGACTGCCAGCCAGGTCAGTGATCCCTGATCAGCTGTTGTCAGGCACTGCAGGTTTGGTGTGACAGCAACGGTGCTTGGGTTCTGTTCTGCACACGGAATTCTAGCATTTTTTCTCCTGTGAGAAGCAGAAGATGCTTGGCTACTTCTCTGCAGAGCTGGAAGATTGATTTTATTTCACATTAATGTAACCTGCTTGTCCTCAGCTGCCTTTTTCCCACTCCATCAGTTTTACTTCGTGTTTAAAATAGGAAACAGCAGGGCAGGATCTGACCATTTTTGCACTTTGCGGGTTCAAGTATTCAAAAGCCAAGCTTAAACTGACCAGCCTTGGAGGATTTTACAGGCTGGAGATTGGGATCTCATAAAATCTAGCTCCAGGTTCACAGACCAAGTGACCATATTCAAAGTTAACTAAATTTTATCTTGTACTTATAATTTCTAATTTCTAATAGTATCAGTGCAAGGACACACTTCAGAAAAAAAATCCTTGTATACAGAAATACACATTTTTGCATGTTCTTCCGTGCAGTCAGACCAAGGGAGCCTGCATCAAAGGATTGAATGTGGATGTACCATCTCCACAGCAACAGTAATGCAAAGGAAAGTGGAGGGCAGGTTTTTCCAAGGCAGCTCTTCACCTGAGGGACTGAGGTTAGTGGGGGTGACTGGGAAAGCCGTGACTATAAGACATGGCTTGTACTGGAGGACTGCAGGACCACATGTACTTCCAGCTCCAGAGAATGTGTGCTCCTCTCTGGCCAAACACTTTCCTGTCACCAGGAGGTGACAGCAGGGTTGTGCTTTCAACCTCAAAACTGGTCCCAGTGCCACCTGGGGTGAGCCCTCCAGAACAAATGTCTCACATCCTGGAAGGGCCACCCTGCTGTGGCGCAGGAAAGCCTTTGGACCTAAATAACATCAGGCTGGCACCTGTCACCAGTGGAGTTCCACAGGCCTCCATCTTAGGCCCTGTAAGAGCTAGAAAGAAAGGAAGAAAGATAAAAGTTTTGCTGATAATATATTACTAATAAAAGCATGAGACCTCATGTATGTACTTTGCATGGACAGGTGCAGTTCAGCTCTCCTGTGTGTGCTAAGGCGATGTAGTTTTCAAATGAGTTGCAGTGGCACAGGCTGCAAAGCAACAAAGCCAAGCCAGTCCTAAGGGACTAACAATTACTCTTCAGAAAGTCGGAACAAACTATTCTTCAGTGCCAAAAAATTTCAGGTCATCTAATTACAGGGTGTGCACCACCAGTAGTGACAGTAGGAAAACAAGTGCTTGTTGGAAAATTTTCCTCACCTCCATTTTAACGTTCCAGATGAGTTGTATCTTACCCAGTGTTTTGGCATGTGGTGATTCAGGTGGGATGTGCATGAGCTGGTATCAGCTGTGCTGCCCCAGCAGTGAAGCTGCTGCCAGTTATTGACTTTATGGGGAGTGCTGGCAGCTCTTCCCCGAGCTCAGAGCTGTTTCCATTTCCTCACAGCCCACAGATGGCCCCCACTGCCCCGAGAGTTGTCTCGAGGTTTGCTGGCACCATCTTATTCACTGGCTCCGTTAAACAAACAGATATGTGACAACCAAACCATTTAGGGCGTTCCAAGACGTTTCTGTGCTGCAGGTCCAGGCCAGGCTGGAGGCTGCTGCTCCCTGTGAACAGAACAGAATAGCTCATCCTGCACCGCCTGTGTTTAGGAGAGCTTGTGCTGCTCTCTGTATTCATGCCCTGGATCCAAATTCCTTCAGCAGAGCAGGGAGTGATGCAGTCTCTCGGGACAAGGAAAATCTAACAGATTTTGCTGATGCTGTAACAGAACCACATCACTGGAGCTACTATAGACTTAGATGAGGAGATTTACTTGAGTCTTTGAAAGAACCAGAAAGCAAAACTATTTTTTTAAAGGTAAACTGTTAGCAGCTTCTTACCATCCTTCTCTTTAATTAATCTCATGTTTGCACAAACACTGTGAAATCCAAACAGCATATGAAGTATCTTGTTAAATGCAACTGGTATCCAATCCTCATCCCACAGTCCCATAAGTGTCCCAGGCAAGAAAATGAGAGACGGGGAGACAAGCTCTATTTGCAAGCTTCATTACCACAACAAATCTAGATAATAAATCCATTCCTTTTCATTGCAGTTTGACCACACTTTTTTTCTTTGTTGTCATCTCTGCCTAACTGAGGTGCAAAACAATGTGGAGAGGGTGTCCCTGGGCTTACAAGTATTCACTCTTCATACATCATCTGTTTCTTGGGTTGGCTGGGCTTCCCTTACCCAGGAATACCTCTGCCTTTCGAGCTTTTAAGCTAATTTGACCTATCTGCCCATTGTTTTTTGAGGGTCTTCTGTGGAAATCCTTATTCTGAGCCTAATATTACTATTTAGTCTCATCAGTAATCGCAGCTGCAGCATCAATAATGAGCGCAGAGCAGCCATCTCCTTCACTGTGCTTCTGGGATGATATTTACCTAGAATTGCTGCACTTCTGGGATGATACTTGCCTGGAAATGCTACAGAAGTCTGCCAGAGAGGAGCCACAGAAGCTGAGCCTCTTTGCTGGTCATCTACTCTCTGTGGAGCTACCTGAGCTAAACCACTGGTCAGTGTAGGAGGATCCCAAAGGCTGGTGGAAGAGCTATGGAAGAGCTGCATTCTCCGGGTCCTGATGTTAAACCTATATGAATTTTGGGATTGATGAAGCAAACCAACCGAATGGAAATACCAAACAATGTGAAAGAGATGAAAATTAAGACCCTGACTGCATGTCATGCTCTGCTTGCAGTGACTGATGTATTTGAGGTAAGCACATGGATTTAGTCTCCTATATTCAGTTTTGTTTATTTTCCAACTATGGACACCTCACTAGGTATTTAAATTATTTGACTACTTATTTAGGTACCTACAATTCAGACATAAGAAATTTAAGGCAGTCTTGAAAAAAATGGTCTGACCAGCTCTGTTGAACTTAGATCTTTGCATTCTGCTCCTCAAACCCTTGTCTGAGCTGGGATAATGTCCACAAATTTTGGCATGAGAGGTTCAGAATGGACATTAAGGAAGAAAATTCTCCACACTGGAAGAGGTCACTGAGAAGCTGTCGATTAAATGTCTAGTTTAGATCAGCATCTGAGGAAGAGTCAGAGACGTGGAACTGCTGCATGTTGGCACCAGTGGTGCTCAGCCAACATTTCTGGGACTCTGAAAACTACCCTAGACTGGCTATATTTCAAATACAGGGAGAAAGCTGATCTTCACAGCTATGAAATGGCCAGAAAGAAACAACACAAATACTTGTTCTATTATGTATTCAGAAAAGAAAGAGACTTATTTTGGTTTTTAATGACATGTGCTATCAAAATCCTTGCTGTGCCTTGTGCATCCCCAACAGGCCAGTCTCGCTGTTCCTGACTAGCTGCAGCTTAATCACTTGCTATGTTTCTTACTGGAGCAAGCCATGTGGTATAATCATGTTTTCAAACAAAAACTCATTCTGAAAGTTAGCTTTGTTTTTGCCAATAATCTTCAGCAACACTCGATGGATCTGCCTGCTCCACTGGGTTCTGTATCCAGGTTTTCATTGGTCCTTCCCCAGCCAGGCTCATTGGATGTGTGAGCAAAGCGGAGCAGTGGTGCTGCTGTGAGCTCCTGCTCTGAGCAGGAGGGACGTGTGTACAGGCTGGGGCAGCTCCTAAGGGGTTTTACACCTGTAGAATTCCCAAGGTGTATGATTCTTTGCTAGATGCCCTGAGACATGTCCCTGGAAAAGTTACTGATCAATTCCTATGGCAGTCCCTGATAAGCTGTCACCTCTGAGCTGCCAAGTCCTGAGTTGTGTTCAGACTCCAAAATTTTTGTTCCAAGACACTGCACCAGCTTCTTCCCCCAGCTGTTGCCTGACAGCCCTCACAAACAGTCCTGCTGCACTGCACAGAGCGAGGCTGGATGGCAAAGCCTGGGCCACTGTGAATTTTTGGGATACAGCCTTAGCCAACCAGTATTGTCCTAGCCCTGGTAATGTCTCCAAGTGAGTGTCCCATGAGAGGGCTCCCATCCCCAGGCATTTACCTCTGCCTCTTCTGTGTGGTGTCAGCACACTAGTCTATCTTCTCTACTTCCCTCCAACACTCCAAATGTTTACTTCTTCCTCTCCTGATAAACCACTTCAGTTTAACATACAGAAGCTGGAGATTTGTTCTCTCTGATTTTCATCCATAACTGGCTGTGAACTATTTATAGCATCAGTCAAAGTCCATTTTTCCCCTCCTTTTATACTCGTGAATTAAGCATGTCTGCATGAGAGGTGTGGGAGGCTTTAGAGAGATGAAAATAACAGGAAGGCAGCTGCTGCCTGTTGGCTCCGTTGGTGCAGCTCAGCACTCCCCTGTCTGTTGGGGGACGGATCGACTCACATTAATCAAAATACAGTTAATATTAAAAAAAAAGGAGAGAAACTCTTCTGCCTGGGTGCTGAATTTCCATTCATTCTGCAGTTTAGCTTCCTCCACGGGCTCGTCAGAAAACAGAAAGCACCATTGTGCTGGTGATTGCTGGGATTCTTCTTAGAGGAGAAGAGGGAGAATGCAATACAATTTAGGCCTTACAATCCAGAGGTGCAGAGACAGAATTCTCAATCATTGCTGTGCCTGTTATTACCAAGGCCACTTTCAAAGTCTCTGCAAAAACCTGCCTTGCCAGGTGGAGGCTGGGGAGGTGGCCCTGGGGCTGCTGAGATGCCGGTCCCCACAGCTTGTCTGCAAAGAAAGCGTTCAGGTGTGGGGCTGGTTTTTGGGCTTGCGGAGCAGACTTGGGCAGCCCTGGAGGATGCAGTGGGAACCTGCAGGCTGAGTGCCACAGCGCACCTGTCACCCTAAAGCACTGCAAAATGCCATGTCCTGGTGAGGGGACACTGATTCCCCCTTGGAAAATCTCAGCCAACCTCAGCAGACAGTTTGTGTACTCCCACTAAAGCCATAAACGCTTTGGGTGGGCGTTTTCATCCTTGGTCGTTTGCAAAGGCCCTCTGCAGTTTGGCTGCTCTGTAAATAGCAATTACTTTCAGTTTCTGATGAGAAATATATGTGGTACAACATCCTACAGGGAAATGCGCTTTCTGCCAAGTCCAGATGGAGGATTTGGAAAGGGGTTGCAGCTCCCCATGTGTTACATGGGGCCCAAACAAAGCTCCAAGGGAACACGAAGGACTTGTGCCAAGTGGGATGGACACATTAGGTGAAGGTGTCAGGCACACACCTGGTGTGTCTCTGGGGAATGAAGCCTCTCCCTAGCTCTGGACCGCTGACTCCTCCATCCATCATCACTCCCCAGGAGCCTGATTGGACTGGGAGGTCAGCTTGGTCACTGGAGGCAGCCACTTACCCCAGCTCTTCTTGATGGCTGTGTTTCCTGTAGGCAAGAGTGGCCAAAGCCTGGGGAGTGTTCTGCTCCCATAGACTTGCCCCTGAACCTCAAGCATGCAGTACAAGCTCAGGATGCTCAGCCGTGCAAAATTATCAGTTGGGATCAAGGCAGAGTGGAGAGGAAAGCCTGGCTGTGCCTAAGGAGACATCCTGTGAGGCCACCCGGGGCTGGTGCTATGATGTGTCCCTGTGTCAGGGCTGGTGTGTGCCCTGGGTGTCATTTTACTCTTCACACTGCATGGGTGAGACCATGGAGCTGATGGTCCCTGCTCCTCCTTCACCCCCACACATACAACCTTGATTTGCTGTGTCTATGCTGCTGCCAGGCCTTTTATTAGCACTAGATGAGAGGGGGACACATGACTAAACGGTCTAATTTTGCATAGCACAGAAATATTGATGAGCAAGAGGCTTTGCAAGACATAATTAAAACACAGATTATTTATGCCTCCTCACTGACCTGGCATGGTAAAACAGTGACTTCTCTACGTATTGTGCAACCTTAGATACAACAACAGGTAATAAATTGGTAGTAAACTATGGCTGTATTAAAAACTTGATCCTAAAAACATTTTTGCTGCATGGATTAGTTGGAAATTGCACTGCAAAGAACTTTCTGAAGAGACGTGTTTAATTTTCTCTGTTACTTTAGTCATTGCTAGTAAGTGCCCTGCTTAATTATGAATACTTCGTGTTCTCACAAGGATTTCATCCTTTTCCTGTGAATGTCTCAAGATGCTTTAAAGGAAGAAATGCTCTGTGGGTTCTTTGCAAGGTTTTTCCCAGGCTCCTTTTGGTGAGAGTGGAGCTTCACCCATCTGTCCCAAAACAGGTAACCATAACCCTTGTGCACTGCAAATGCCTGAAAACTATCCATTGTCAGTGGAGGAGTCCAGGTGCAGATGTACCTGGGGAAGTCAGCCATGGAGTGCCTGCTGCGATGGATGACGTTCCCTTCACATATTTAACTGGGACCTGCTTGGTGTGGGGATTGATTTTGCCACATCATTTAATGGCAATTCAGCTTGTCATCAGAGCTGAAATTAGAGCCATGTTGTGACATTTGAAAAGGCTATTGTGAAAACTCTTTAAATGCTATGGGGTCACAGAGAAAGGACAGAGCTGGTGTTGGTGCAGATGCAGCACTTTAAGGAGCTCAGGTGTTTCTAAATTGGCTTCTGCCCTCTTTTTTCCCCTTTTACAAATGGCATTTGATACCACTCATGTGGGGACAGCTGGGAAAACACAGTTGAAGGAGAGCTATAAAGATCTCTTTCCCAGATCCCTGTTGTAGGAACACACCCATTCAGGACAGAAGTTCAGAGAAACTCACTTTTCTGAAGAGACTCATCTAGATGGGCATGAAGACAGGCTGATGCCCACTGGGCTGAAGGGTTGTCTTTAAAAGAGTTCTGTTCTTTAGGGCTGTGGTTCAAGGACTGTATTAATCCACACAACATCTCTGAAGATAGTAGGGTTAATGTTTCCATCTTGCTCTTACGCATTTCAGAGATTTTTTTATAGTGAGGATGCAGTTTTGGAGGCTGTTGTGTTTCATGTCCCCCATGCACCCCCTATCCCCTCCAAAAACAAGATATTACAATTTTCTTTAAGAGTGACAACATTTTTTTTCCTACAGGACTTGAAATAGTTGTTTATTTCTGCTATTTCTGAACTCTGGCTAGGTTTTTTCCATGCATCAGTTGTTATGGTTGTATGCAAAAATCATTGAGAATTATGTCTGCCTCGTGCTCTTGCTTTTTATTCATGTCACTAATAATGGCACGGCTCCTGATCACAGTGGCTCAGTGTTTAGAGTCAGCCATGTCAGATAATGCACACATTTTCATCCTTAAAAGAAAAAAATATTTTTCTTTGTCTGAATTCATTGGGTCAAATGAAAAAAATGTTATCTTATAGCCATCAGTGCACCTGCCTTCCTCTCCTAAGAGTCAGTAAACCCTTCCCTCGGATTCCTGGAGCCTTTGCATTAGGCTATTATAGAGAACGGGGCTTCTTGAAACAAAAGGTATTTTTCAATTCTTATAACTTACAAACTTTCTGGATCATCAGTTGTTTTGAAGCCAGTTCCAAGAAGACCAGTTCCCAGATTCACACAATTGTGTTTGGTTTGGTTTGGTTTTTTTGTTTCATGATGATGTATTTTTCAAGGCAAGGTTTGTTTTCACCCTGGAGTACGGTCACACTCCCGCTTGAGGGCTGCCAGGATCGGAAAAGAGACTTCAGGAATAAAGATGAGTCAGAGAAGGATGTAATCATTGTCTGACTGGGGTCACCAACTGCATTGGGCCACAATATGTGAAAGGGTGGTTTGCACAAGTAGATGTTAACCACGGTGAAAGAAAGCCCTCTTGTCTGCCTTGTTCTCCCTGGCACCCTCATGCTCCCCAGATCTTTGTGCCTTCATTTGGCCTAGGATATCCACAAAATGAGGTGAGTCTGGGTAGATTCATTATGCTCAAGGATCTGTCATGTTCTGGCTTGATAAAGAGGCAGGATTTGATCAGAAGGTGCAAGGATGTTCCCAGCGGTTCCCAGACCAGAAACACGGCGCAAAATGAAGGCGGAGTGGGGCAGAAATCCGCTGAGATGCTCTGCCAGGGCTGTAGGCCAGAGCAGCTCCTTTGGTAGCTCTAAGCCACAGCCAGGCTTGGCTCGCACAGGACCAGAGGGACAAATCCAGTTCCCTCTCCACTGCCCTTGGCCACCCCTTGTGCTTGACAGGCACACACGAGCACTGAGCCTGCATGAAATGACAGAGGATTGGCACCGCTCGCCAGCCTGGGACAGCGTGTTAACAAACCCAGGCACATTAAAGGAAGGGCTCAACATTTTCCTGGGGAGCACTGAAATTCGAACAATTGCTTTTAGGTAGTCCTTTTCAGGGAGCCCAGCTGGGAAGACCACCTGCCTTCCCTGGGCCATTGTGATAAGATGGCAAACTATCTTGGAGCGCCTCCCCGCCGCAGGTGGCTGCTCAGCTGGGTCCTCCACAAGCCTTTTGATGTGTTGGGGAATCAAAGGGAGAGACACAAAGAATAGGCAGAAGTCATACATATGAATGTGCACATACATAGACAGTAACCTTTCCTCCTCTGATTACCCTGGCAATAAATGCTTGTGACATCAATACTTTATGATTACGAACCCGCGCTGTTACCAAGTGCTGCTTTGGAATTGCAGGTGGGGGGAGAGGAATTAATCACCTTAGTCTAAGATATTTTAAATGACAGCTCAACTTCTATAAAGTTACAGAAGTTGGAGAGAACACCATACGGATAAGCCATTAGTTCTGCAGGAAGCTTCACGTAATACATGAATTTTTTATGTGGCTGCTCTTGGTTGCATGTTCTGCTTCACGCAAAATAGCACCACCAAGCATTTATGTGTGTTTCTGTGTCGCTGTGTGTGTGTATGTGTGCAGGCATACATGTGTGCACACATCTGTACATCATATGCATGTTTCACATGCGTTTTACATATGTATATATAAATATGTATAGAATATGCACCCATATGTATTTATATATGCACACGTACAGAACACAGAAGTGATAGTTTGAAGTGCTAGGGTGCTTTAACACTCACAGCTATTTTTAGTTGAGTAAATAAGAGCAGGAAACATTTCTAGCGTCTGCGTTCTCGCCAGCTGTTAAGATCTAGCCAAGAGCAGGAGGTGTGTGTAAGTTTTGAAAATAGATTAATTAACGTCATATTTTTACTCCCAAATTATGACTGATTTGGCTGATTTTTCCACTCTTCTACCTTTTAGGCCTTACAGTAAGATTTGCTTCCAAAGCCTGGCGTATTTTCTGCAGCTCTGACTGTGGTGTTGAAGATGCAGTTCAGTGGATGTGGGTGCAGATGGGGCCATAAGGACAGACAGAGGGATGGAGACATCACTGTCGAGGAGAAGGACCCTTTTAGGGTAGATACGCTTGTTCTCTAGCACTTAAGCCAGAAGGTGAGGAAATAATCACCAGGAAAGAAAGATGGGTTTAAAATGGCCAGGGATAAATTTTAGCCTGAAAAAGCAGTGGATCTGAAGTACCTAATTGTTTTAACACACAACTTGTTCAGGTTGTGAAGCCCACCTGGCCACGTGCAACACCTACCAGGGCTATGCAGACTCTTCCCAAACTGCATTCATAGCTAACCAATGCAGTATAAATGAGAGGGATTTAGCATATAAAAAGGTTAAAAAGCTGAGAGGGAGATGGCTTCATACAGAGAACATGATGAAATCAAACCACAGAGCTTGGGACGCTTTGGGCTCTCCTAGGAATGGAAAATATCATCAGCTCCTGACACCATTTTAGCTTTGACTGGCGCCCAGATGTAGAATCATACAATGGCTTGGTTTGGAAAGCACCTGAAAGCTTATATAGTTCCAACCCCTCCGTCATGGACAGGAACACCTTCCACTAGACCAGGGTGCTCAGGGCCCCATCCAACCTGGCCTTGAATGCTTTCAGGGATGGGGCACCACAACTTCTCTGGGAAGAGTGTCGTTTCTTTACCCTGCCAAAGACAATGTTGCCGTTTAAAATGGTATGGTACATCATTTCTCTGAAGCTGGAGAATTGCTGCAAGGGAAGATCTTATGTTTTAAAATGGGCATTTGATCAGTTTGAAAAGAATCAAAACTGAATATCAGATGACCATTATAAAATCTCCTAAAAGTCCTTAGAAGGGTAGGGTGACTGAAGACTTTCTCATTGAGCATGAGACATCCCTGACCTTCTTTACAGCAGATCCCAGGCCAGTTATCCTCTGCTATTAGTTTGAACTAGAGGGGTCTAAAAATCCTCCCTTGTATCAGCTACTGGGAGAGCACAGGGTCCTTTCCTCACAGCCATGGCCCTGCTTACACAGGCTCCTCAGTTTGGGGCAGTGGTCTCTGCTCCCAGTCCCGCACGTGGTCAGCAGAGCAGTCCCTGAGCTATGGGAAGCCGGTGGCTCAGACAGGCAGGATCTGCCAGTGTGGTGCCATCACAGGCAGCAGCTACAGAGCACAGGGCTGCCCCGAGCACCAGGTATGCTGAGGAGAGATTTACTACAGGCACAGACTATCTGAAGAGGGAGACCTTCCCACTGTGGGGGCAAGAGGCCCTCTAGCACTTGGGCTGTCTGCCAAACAGTGGAGCGCTCCATCTAGTGAAGCTGAGAGTCCAACCAAAGAGTTTGGAGGAGGGGGAACCTCTGGGATTTTTGTTAGATACTGCACAAAACTATAAATACTACATTTAAATTAAACATCATCATCATCATCTGCAATACAGAAGCAACTGGGAGAGCTGCTGGGTTGCATTTACAAAAAACCCCGACCTTTAAAAATACTCATTAATAACATGACTGATTCCAATATTTATATAAAGCAGTTAACAGAATAGTTCTTGAGTAATGTGCTGTAAAGAAGCAAACACAGAAAAAGATTTGGAGCAGCAAAGACACGAGACGCATCGTATTGTGCAGTATTACATTTAAATTATCTTAACCCTGAGGGAGGAAAGAGAGCAAGAACTCAGAGCAATAGCAATAAAATATTAAAGATTTCAGAGACAATGTTGTAGGCAGCAGTTTCTGTAGTCATTGCTATCAAAAGATAGACAGTGAGCTCTGGGAAAAAAAATCTGTTTGGCTGTGATGAAATGCCGGGTAATTGTCTGTCATTTTTAGCTGAGGAAATTAGCAAATGACTCACAGGCTGCAAGCGGCGGGGAGTAGGGGGAGCCTCATCCATCATCTCCAGAGCAGCCTTCACTTTCATACACTCTCTGCTGTTGCTTAACTGAAGGACCATGTGAAGTGAAATGCAAAAGGTCATAAACAAATTGTTTCAGGAAGGCAGAGGTTCAACCCAAGCAGTTGCAGCCAAGTGTGATGCTAATGGTTTGAGGGATTTTTATTATGGCTGATGTTCAGAAAGGATTTCCTGAAAGCCTGGTCCCTGCCACAGGGCTAGAGAGGTTTGGCAGGGTGGGAGTTGCAGCCAGCCAAGCAGAAGGAGACAGTGAAGACAAGCGTCAAACAGGACTGAACTCCAGGGAGCTCAGGGGGTTGTCTCTCCTTCCAGAGCAATGAGAATTAGGTACATAATTAATGGAGATGGCTCTATAATCTCAGCTGGGCATTTCCTTGCATTTTAGGTGAAAAACTAAGGCCTGAACAGTCAAGCCAAATGCTTCTTACAAAGAAATACGTGATGGGGTGGGATGTGTCTGCTGGATTTTGGAAGAGATGTGACCCATTGCTTTTGTTAAGATGCAAACCTCTACTCTTACCCATGCTAGTATGGGGAATATCCTGGACAGGCAGGGATGAATAATACCCTAAACTATAGAATTTTATTAGCTAGAGGAAGTGGAAAAAAATGTTAGTTAGTACTAGCCTATAACAAGCCTGATTCTCCTTTTATAAAACCGGTGCTGTTCTGCTGCAGCTCCATTGACAAAACAGAGTGTAGGTGGACTGGCGAATCAAACTTTGTGTTTATTTGTAAAAACAAACAAATGATAAAATATTTTCCCTGGCAAAGTAACTACTGCAGAGTCAATCCCTGAAACTGTGACCATCTTTGTTCATAGGGAACATACCAGCTAGATGAAGCAAGGGCCCTTTTGAGCCCTCACACCCTGTAAATGCAGAAGAGAAACAGTAAAAAACCCCTTATTTGCTTTCTCATAAAATAACAAATTGGTATGAAATTAATGTTTTCATTTGCTGCCAAAGAATTTTCCAAGTATAAATAGACAAGCAGTCAGGTAAACGTAGCCTCAGACAACATGGCAGCAACTCCTATATTGAATGGTATAGTAGTTTGGCAATATTGAAAACTGCAGTTGAAAAAAATAGTTTTTCAATTAAATCCCCTCAAAGAAAAGAGCCCAGAATATGCTTCAAATTATCACCTTTTCTTACAAATCAGCAGTAATTATTCTCTTTCACACCAAGGCTGATACACCTGTAGAGGGGATAAAAAAAAAACCACCAAACCTCAGTCAAAAATGTGCCAGAGACAACTCCTTTGATAGCTGGCTGCTTTGTTTTTTCTGCTGTAAAGGATATAAATGTTATGTTGTCTCCTGAAATGACTGCCAAAGTAACAGGAAAATGTCTGGATGCCTGTGCATCAGCTTTCCAAATAACCTAAGCCCATCTCTTTTATATTTTGTCTTTTGTGTTTCTTATTTGTACTCTTAAACTATGGTCAGATCTCTGAGTAAGAAGTATATAGATCTCTGGTGTGGAAAGGAAAGTGATTATGGGAAAACCAGTACTTCCCGTTTTTCAGAGATGATACCCTTCTTGCCCTTGTCACAGAAAACTCTTTTTACAGTAGATCACATTAAAGTCCCCCAAATCAGAGGTAAAGATGAAAGTACGTTAGTATGAGAGCTGAAGTAGAAGCTCAAATGTTGCATGAATCCTATCGATCCAGAATATCTATAACGTGCTTTCTCAGTTCCCTGCCCAGAGCACAATCCACAGTTATTTCACAAAGCCTCATTGATTTTCCTCTGTTCCCAGCACTCTTCAGAGACAGGGGAGAAAGCCAAGCACAGCGTGGATGGTAGGAGGCCGGGGTCAGCCTGCTGCAGAGGGAGTTGCTGAGTGCATTGCGTGCTGCTGCCCTAAAGATGTCCTCCCTTGCTGGAAGCAGGAGACTTTCAGACAGGCAGTGTTTAATCCCCAGGCCAGAAGCTTGGGATCCATTTGGTATGGAGAGCAGTAGGAGGTCAGTTCATGGTATGAGACCAGTTAGGTCAGTCCTGGGAGAAACAGTCCTCTCCTGGTGAGGCCAGGCCCACTACCCTTGCTGGAACTGTGCACAAGCTGGCAAGGCTGGGCTGGCCTCCCCCATCTTCTGGGACAAACACCTTGGCCAGCTTCTGTCTCCTCTCAGATATGGTTGTGGTGGCTGAATCAGGTAAAAACAGGACAAATAATAAGCGGCAGCAAGATACAGGAGTGGTCATTCATGCCATTGTGGACACCACTCAGCAGTGCTTTGAAGCATTCACAGACCTCTCCTGCCCTGTATCCTCAGCCTGCAACCAACCGGTGCCACATCACTAAATTGTAGAATCATTTAATTTGGAGACAACATCTAAGATCAGCAAGTCCAACCATTAACCCAGCACTGCCAAGTCCACCACTGAACTGTGTCCCTAAGCACCACATCCACAGGTCTGTTAAACAGCTCTAGGGTTGGTGACTCAGCATCGACATTACCTCACTTCCCTGTACCCCAATGTTGCATCATTCCCTTCCAGCCCAAGCACCAGTCTGACTTTGGCCACCTACAATAACCTCATCTCATGCCCCTTGCACTGGTTCCTCAGATGTTGCCCAGAGATAAGCAAAGCATGAAAAAGTCACAGAATAGGTGTAGCTCAAAAAGGTGAGGCATGGCAGAGGGTGGTAGTGCTGATCTCTTCAGAGAGTCTGGAAAAACCTTCTTGGATGGACATAATCCTGCCAGCCTGATTTAAGGAACCTGAGCAACACCTATTCTAAGGCCAGGCTGGATCTTAGATACCTGAAAGCCCCAAGACACACAATGCTTAGCCAGACTCAACTCTCATTCCTGGCCAGAAAACACCTCCCTGGAGCTACCAACAGCTCACTGCACCAGGATAGAGCGTATGTGGATGGGTCCAGTAGGTTGCACGCTCCTGGGATGGGCATCATTTCTTGAAACCTGCAGGTGGTCACCTGGTGATTTTTCAGAGGCAGAACATGGATGTTATTTGGTAAACGGAGGCAGAGCACTGCCAGCTGGAAGGAGGTGTTTGGAAATTACTGTAAACACAAAGTGATGAACAAGTATGAAAAATGCTCAGGAGACTCTGGGAGGAGTGTGGAATCTACACCTGACCCCGTTGTAGGGGTGCATGAGTAATTCCAGCACAGTGGGGCATGAGTCAGGTGGCAGGAGAGGTGTAGGCTCTTTCTTTCCAGGCTCTTGTGACTCAGGATCAGCCTGCTGCTGCCCAGGGACCATCCTTTAAAGGCATTGCCTTGGGGCATCACTCTTCTCTGAGTAAAACAAGTCACAGTGTTTCTCTAACACTGCCAGAAATTCAAAGCAGGTACTGTAAGTCAACAAAATGCTAATTCCCCAAAGGTTAATTAAACTGAGCAGGACTTGTAGATGAAATGCACCAGCTGACTGCTGCAATTAACTCTGGCATCACGGTTAGCATTAGGTGGCATTCCAGTGAGGGGGAGCTCCTCAGATGAGTTATTTTGGCACTTAGGCCCTTGAGGGGGGGCTCCTGTATATATCAGTCATTTGCTTCTTGCCTTGCCTTCAGGAGATGGAAATTAGTGACATCCAATTCAGTCAACTGAGGAAAAAAAAAGTGTTGCTTCTCTTCAACCTCTCAGAACAGGCACTTATAAACACTGAGTTATAAAGTATGAAGCTCCATTTAAAGCCAGTTTTCTAACCTAAATGCAATAGGTAAATCCTGTTTAATACTACCTGACCTTCCAGGTGAAGCTGGAGAGAGCAGACTGAAGTTTTGTGGGCTTGGGGAGGCTGAGGCCAAAGAAGGGCTTTGCAGACAGCAGCAGTGAACACAGAGGAGAGTGAGCGTTTTACCCTTGAGATATTGACATTTAGTCCCAACACGGGCGTTCCGTGTTGTCTTCCACAAGCAAAGCTGGAGGCAAAGAGCCGGAGGGTGTGACTTCCCGAGGTCCACACCAGCTCCAGCAGGAAGCTTCGAGCTGCCTTTTGGGGTCCTGTTGAGACCAGATGAATAGTTACTGTCTCCAGGAGGTACCTGCCACATAATAACATCCCAAAAAATCTAACACTTACTGCTTTTCTTATACAAATCTGAAATATAGAATGTTTTATAGAAATATGCGGAACAATTGCATAACAGCTGCATGCAATTATTACATCGGATGATGTGACATTTCAAAACAAAGAGGCAATATGATTTTACAGGTATAATAGAAGAAGAAAAGAGATTTCTTTTTCTCTTAAAATGCAAAATTTAAACTCATGAGTTCAAAACACCCCTCTTTCCTCCCCCCCACTCCCCCNGCAATGTTTGGTCTTTCAATTCAGGTCACACCAGGTTTTCGCCATCTGGAGACAATGGTATTAAAAAAAATAAAACTAGTAAGTAATCACATGAGCAAAAGTATGAAGCCTGTACTAAGACCTTGTGCCTTGAGGTAAAGACCTCTTTTCTCTAGGATAAGCGGGGTTTAGATGGCAGCCTGGAACGTCCAGGAGCATTCTTTGTCTTTTCTTACCACTCTTTTTTTTACTAATGTAACTAGTGCGAACTTCCTTTCTGAAATTGCATCCAAGTGCAATTAACATTGACCAATGGCTCCAGAAGTTACTGATGGGCACCCAGGCAGGACTGCTGGGTTCAGATTAGTTCCTTTGGTTAATGCACAGCATGGTTTTCAGGGTGAGGTTGTAAGAAAGGCTATGGCAAAAGGCAGGGGGTAAATGTGCAAATAAACAATATATAATGCATGCCTTGGAATCAAGGGCTGAAAAGACAAAAATTTTTCCTTTCCTGTTTCGTCACCAAACAAGCCTTTTTATGGTCTGGAGATTTCCTTCTTCATTGGGGCTTTTCCCTTTAATAAAGACTTCTCCATGATTCTGACATATGTTTTTGTGCTCTCTCTCTGGCCTTCATTCCCTTCATTCCCTGGTGTACAGCCAGACTGTCCTGAGGTGGTCTTATTATGAGGGAAAGGAATGTTTAGCATGGGGAAAGGGAGATGCCTGGCTGGAGGATGTTGGAAGAGTGAGAATGAAGCCTTTTTAACCACAAAAGACAGTAACACTGCTCTGATTCCTCTGACTTTTAAATGGACAACAGGAGAGCTGTTTGCATGCTTTTTACAGCCTATCAGCCCATGAAAAGCACTATAGACTCTGAAGTCCTCAACTTCGATGCTTTTTATATAACCTCTGTGCTATGGTCGCC
The DNA here is from genome assembly GCA_013398015.1 of Oreocharis arfaki. Classification (NCBI taxonomy): domain Eukaryota; kingdom Metazoa; phylum Chordata; class Aves; order Passeriformes; family Paramythiidae; genus Oreocharis; species Oreocharis arfaki. The sequence goes on from VZRR01007155.1 coordinate 591,719, forward strand.
ATGAGCAGCTATCATTGAGGTGATTAAATGATAACAGTGAGCAGTCTTCATAAAAGTCTGATTCCCACAAGCCTCATTACAGTGTTCAAGACCCCTGTCTTGCCCCTGCATCAGGGCTGCCATACAGGCCAGGGTGGAGGCAGACCGGACCTTTGTAGGAACCTGTTCAAATGGATCCTTGGATCATGAGAAGACATCACACACTCAATAACCACCACTCCAGCCTCTCCTGCTAATCTCTCTCCTTCATCATAGCTAGGCAAGGATGCAAAGAGATTCAGCCTTCATGGGAAGGTGACCTGAAAAAGCTGGTCCAGGCTCTCCAGCTTGTAAACTAACTCTCTATTCTGGTGCATCCAGCAGTTTGTTTTGCTCAGCCAAAGGCCTGGAAGGTCATGAGATCCCAACAAACAGCCTTCAGTGGTTTGTTTTCTCCATTTAATTTGCTCTCCGGTATTGTATTTCCCTTGAATCATATTTTCCTTTGGGCAGATCTTGTTCTGAAAAAAATCTGGAATTATTCATATCTACCTAGGGGAAGCAAGGCAAGGACAGGTATAAGATGTCATAGAGATAGCATCAAATTTATCCTATGTATTTTCCCCAGAAAAAAGTAACTCATTTATCTCAAAGTATTACTTTGCATATAAATACTCAAGTAACTGCCTGCATTCCTGAATGGCTTCCCAAAGACCCATAGATTTCCATTTCAGCCAATTTATGTCCACTGTCTTGCTATGGATGTGGTCTTTATTATCCAAACTTATTCAGCTCCTGATTATGAAAGCTTAATAGTTTAATAAATAATGTACTCTTCATTTTTAGGTCTATCTATTAACACTCTACATACCTCAAATGGCATATGGATGCCCAAGAGTACAAAACATTCACAAGCCTTATTCCTCTGCTTTTTGATAATCCCATTTCCTCCTGCTGACAACATTTTCATCCTTGTGATTGCTTTTATGTGGGCCCATTCTCTTGCATGAAAGCAGATATCACAAACAGTATTTGAGGAGGCTGAAAGACCCGTGATGTGAAAATTGCTTCAGTGTTAATTCTGTTTTCTAAATAAAGGCACATTTTTTCCAGAATAAAAGGACAAGACAGCAGAAGGTGAATGGTACTGATGTTTTTATTCTTTTGCAACAGCTTCTGCAGTATATACGTGGAATTGCTTTGAGGAGACAGATTTTTGTCATGAAGCTTCATGTCTAGGCATTTTACCTACGGGCTATTTTGTCTTTCTTGATGGTGAGGATGTTTACATATACAGGGATTTGAGCAGAGACAGAGAAAGAGACACATGCGTACTTGCATGAGGTCTTCCTAAAAAGCACATGGCTTTACTGCTCTTGAATTGACACCTTCTGTCTTTTCAGAAGAAAGGGGGGCCAGAGGCATGACATTTATTATCATCCTTCTGTCACGTGCTAGTCCTATTCCCATCCCCAGGTGGAGTTTTTCTGAGCTTATGCTTACAGTCAAGTGGCACTGACTTGCTGCTGCTGTATTTCAGTGTATAGCAGTGATGTAATTGCTGCCATTCATTATTATTTTTTATTTATTTGATGCTGTATCTGTTAATATGGAAACTCTGTGCTTCTGTCCACTTGCTAAATGTCTCTACTGACACCAAGTTTTCCATGCCAGGGTGCAAGACACATTTTGATAAGACCTCCTTTGCATGCCATGGTCCTGATGGATGGAACAGTCTCTGCATTTTGATGTGGACAAGGAATAAATCTGCGTGGGGGAAAAGGAAACACAAATGGGAGCTCATAATGTAACACCACTGCCAAAATTCTAATGCTATTTCCCAGTAAGCATGGAGATGAATTATAGGTAAAATCAAATGTTTGCCTTGTCACCTCTATAGACTTTTAGTGATAACTTTTGAAACTTGAACAGCATTTTAAAGGAAACTTGAACAATGGTTTACAAAACTCTAACAACGTTTTACCATTTTCCTTTAAGAGCCTCTGCAAGAACCAGTCCTGTCCATAACACACCCACGGAAGTCTACAACTTAGCAAAATCAGGGAAGGAAGAGTGTGGTGGTCCTTTTAGGTGCCGGGTAAGCCTTGCATGTAACCCTCTCTTTCAGTATGCTCTGCCTCTCCTTGCCTCCTAGTTTTCTCTCTTCCTTGCTCATGTCATGACTTGGAGGCACCATAGTGCTTCCGGAACAAGATTTCCCATACTGAAAAAGTCAGTGTGTAATATCTAAATGAGTATCTCCTTGGCCACTGCATCCTGATGGCATACAACTGCTTTCCTATAACCCTCTCCTAACTTTCTCCTCTGAGGAGTATCTAGTGTTTGAAATAGAGACTGTAGGCTTGGACCTGAAGGAAATTTTGCAGGCCGAGTGGTTGTGTGTTTTTTCCAACTGTATTAACTGATCTGCTGAAAAAAGGACCTCACTTTAGCTATTTTCATGACTATTTTCTGTCTGTTTTCATGCAACCTGTAGAAAGTTAATGTTAAGCTTTCTGAATAGCTATCAAATCTGTTGGAACTGAGACTCACACACACACCATCAGAAGCTATCAAATGGGGCAGGCTGAGCGTAACTGTGCAAAACTTCATTTGGAAGCCAAATTGAAAACCATTTAAATCTGGGACAGAAACTCTCAGAGTTTTCTGACCCAACTGATTTAATATTACAGAAGAAGAGGTGATTCCAGCTGAAACACTCCAAAAATGCTTATGTAATCTTCCAGTTCTTAGTGCATGTTGTCTTGGCTCCCTCAAGTGGCTGGTCCCCGAGAGTGGACACTTTCCTCCTGTTCCCCAGCACAACGGAGTTTCTCACAGCACAGGGGTCTGAGGTCTCTGCTTCAGGGACCAGGGCATCAGGCCCTGCTAAGGGGTAGGGTGTGCTTGTGTGCAGCCATGGTGTGTAAGAAATTGGCACCCAGATCACCACAATTCTCTGGTCTAATCATCCAAGAAAAGAGTAAAGGGGGCAGGACAGTTTATATGTTTTTTCACATCGTTTTTCTTGACATCCTCTAGAAGATTGCCTTGGAGTTAGAACTATTCTCCAAATTCAAAGACAATGGTTTTGCTGCTGGTTGTTAAGCCTTCATTAGCCGTACTAGCTGAGGTCTGCTCTAAAAAGGCTGGCTGGAGACGCATGAGACCAAATCCTGGCAGTGACCTCCTGAAGTTCAGCAAAAACAAATGCAAAATCCTCTCTTTGGAACAGTCCTGTGGCTGGGGCTGGCTGTGAGGAGCAGTTCTCTGGTAGAGGAGCAGATGAACGTGAGGCATTGCAAAAAAAAAAAAAAGAAAAATCAAGGCACAGGCTGCAGCAAGGCATACTTTGGACAGAGGAAGAAAAAATTCACCGTGAGAGAGGCCAGGTGCCGGAACATAGATTTTTCAGTAACTGTCTGGACAAGACCCTGAGTCTCTTGACTCTATGACTGACTTTGGTTATCCCTGCTATAGATTGAAGGGGGACCAGATGATTCCAAGCTTTCTAGCTTCTGTTATTCTATAATCCATGAAACATGTGCGGGGTCTGAATTTTTCTCTTGTTCATTGCAGGATTGCTTAAAAAGTACTTACACACCTTGGTGCAGACCCTGACACCCAGCCAGCCCACAGCCAGGCTCAACCCTGCTCTTGACCTCCCTCCCTCCTCTCTGTCATGCTGTGCAGGGAGTCAAGCTTTCTCCTAAGTTCTTTAGCCAGGTTTTGACCAAAAATACACCTAACCTCCAATGGCTGAGGCCTCAAAGTTTTACCTTATCATCTTATCTTAAAATACAGCTGCTTTTAGTCCCATGGATCTTCGAATGCACTGACTCCTCAGCACTGCCCTCACTGCTCAGGCTGGCTGTGCTGTCCCCATTGCATGAGAGGCTGCCGGAGCACTGGGCAGCACCGACTTCCCAGGAGATGCTGCTACAGCACAAACCACACTGGACAAACAGACAAGTCCTCCAGGGGTGTTTTGTCACACAAAGGGTGAGGATGCAAGGTAGATTCACAAGGGCATGAGCCTAGGTTTTTTGCAGGAAGTGCAAGAGAACGGAGGTGGGTCACCTCTGCCCTGGTAAGCAGGAAGGCTTTTTGTGTTCCCTCGTACACACACTTCTGTTGAGACAGACATCTGAATTTATCTCCTTTTGAAAAGAAAACTTTCATGTGTCACCTTTAATTTATTAGGTCTTTCCTCAAAGAGAGGCCTCATCCTACAGCCCCTTGTCAGCCACAATTTATCTTCTCTGTTTTAAGTTTTCCACGTCCTTACAGGCAGAGGTTTTCTGGATTTCTTCAAGGACTTATAAATAATCCTCATCAATGCAATATGTGTTGCTTTAGTCCCATGAAATAGGAATGCAGCTTCATCTGTTCAGTTTGAAGATCAGATGGATGGTAGCAGGAATGGGTATATAAAGCAAGGAGAAAACAGTAATACAAATGCTTTACCTGAACTTAATTTACCCTTTTCCTATCATACAGGAGGAGTTCCTGAGCATTTACTAAATAGCCATGCTTTTAAGCTAAAAAGCCCCAGCACAGCTTGTTCCTGCTCATGAAATGTCACAACAAGCTCCAGGACTTTAGCATGCCATTTTACATGTGCACAGCTCCCCAAGACCTTTTTAAGAAATGGCTTCCCACTTCATTTAGAAAGCACAGGAAATGCTGCAACAGGTGCTGAACAGACTTGTGAGTTTTCTCTTTTGTCGCTTGTTTTTGCTGGACGAGAACTAGGTATAGATTGAAAATATGTGACGTGCTTCTTTAATCAGAGTGGTGGTTGCCCTGCTTTGGTTCAAATTCTAGTTCAGATTAGCAGTGAAATTTGAAAGTAAATATCCCGATCCTCTTCACTTCCTCTGCTTTGATTTGCATCATGGCATGATTACAGAGTGCACAAGCTGGAATTCTTTCAGATGAAAGCAAACTGGAAGGTGTGGGATGTCCCTAGTGTGCTCCAACCACTATTGACATGACCAGATGGGAACTCTTCCAAAGTAAAGTAATCTGATGGATGGTGCCAGCTTTGGCCCTTGGCACCGGTTCCATCACTCTGCAGATCTACTCCTATTGCACTGCAGTATGTGTTAATGTAGACAGCTCTCTGTGCACTGAATTTCTCCTTTTGGCACCTTGTGCACAGGAGACTCTTCATGACAAGCTGGATAGCAGCTTACTCAAATAGTGAAGGTGAAAGGTTTTATACAATCTTTTACCTCTCAACTCTTAGGACACACATGTATGTCACGGGTGTGAGTGGGAGCTTCAGACAAAGTTTATTAGGGAAGCCCTGCCATTGAGTCACAAGGTGCAGAAAGGCCTTCCTCCCCCCCACCCCTTGCTTTCTAAGCTTCTCAGAGGGGAGTCTGGGTGCAGCTGGATCTCATCTTAGCCACAGACTTTGTCAGCGGTTTAAGTTGCTTAATCCAGAAGGATCAAGGATGGCAAATCAGATCTGTTTATAAGAAGTGAATTATTTATCGTGACTAATGATTAGACAAAAAGATCTTAATCAGAATTATTTACTGCACAGCATAAAAGCTAAAACTCCTAGTAATAGACAGGATAGGATAGGATAGGATAGGATAGGATAGGATAGGATAGGATAGGATAGGATAGGATAGGATAGGATAGGATAGTGCACTGTACGAAAGGCATCATATTAAAGTAATTATATTAAAGCAGGCAAAAAGAAACAGTTTTTAAAATAGAGATCGATGTAACTCACCCATACCAACAACTGTGGGCCTAATTTCTTTCACCCAGCCTTGAGGATTATCTTTGGGGGGCGTCCCCTACCCAAGGGAGGAATCTCCACACACTCCAAGGAGGAATATGTTGAAAGAAACGAACCGTATGACTGGACTTTTATAGAACAAGGTGATTGACTGCCAGCCTCCTATCTCTGGCTGCCTCACTATCAGGATGTTGATTTGGGGTTGGTGAACCAGACCCATTTTAGCATAATTCAACACTGAAAGCAGCAGATGATGACTCCTCTCAGCCCTCCACTGGCAGCTTCCAAAACAGGGCATTGTTTGAGTTGTTTGACCACAATCCAAGAGTTCCTCTACAACATGCTAGTAGACCAGTAGGATTAGAAATGGAATGAAGACAGTTCATGCAGTTTTAAAGAATCAGGTGATTAGACCAGGATATTTTCAGACATCAATTTAGGCACTCTTGCACATTTTGAGACCTCTAATCATATTGACATGGCTTTATTTCAATGCATTAACTGTGGGGAGTTGCAGTGTGTTTGCTGAGGACTTGCACTACCAGTGACATATGCTGTGTTTGTAATACTCAGGCATTTGGAATATATAAAGAAATAAAATCATTTTGCTCCAAACACCTAGCTTTGGGTTTTGGTCTCTGGCTTTAGATTTCTAAAAGGAAAAACACAGGTCAGCACCCCATTAGCAGCCTTCTCTTGGTCTCTGAGCAATGCATCAAAACAGAATAATGCATGTAAAGGCTGGGACTGGGCTCTGCCACTGTGAGTAAGAAAGGTGAGGGACATTTTATCCCCAAGCCTTGGACAAGCCTGCTTGGGACAGTGTGCCCCCACAGTTACATACTGCAGCCTGGTCTCAGGTGTCCAGCAGATTTCTGTGTACCTGCAGTGGAGTGTGATGGCCCCCATCAACCAGAGTGTCCCATGGGCATGCAAGTGCTGCAGGGCATTGTCTCCAGGCTTTGCTGTTGCAGATGTTAACCAGCCACCTGCCCAATCCAGCCAGCACTTCACCATTGCTAATTAATCAGTTAAAAAAGCACTTTTCTGCTCTTTAAGGTGTGATCAAATTTCTGCAGACACTCACTACTGACTCCCTGGAAAGACCAAAGACACTCTAATGTTGCCAGAAGCCTTGACTTGCCTGAATAGGGGTTTAAAATCTTTCTTGAGAAGTCGGGGTATCACCATGGTTATCCTCTGACAACACTTTCTCAGCCGAAGTGTCATTCCAAAAGGCAGCCCATGAGAGAGAGCCTGAGCATGTAGCGCTGAGTGCTGTCATGCAGAAAAATGGATAAAATTGGATTACATGTATAAAGCAGCTCAGTATTACTCTTGTGTTTGTCATGAGATTAAATTCTTGCCATTTCTCACCCCATTCGCATCTTTGTGGTGAGAACAAAGCAAAGATCAGTCTCCACTGTGCCAAATAATTCTTACAGGGTTTTGTGTGGGCATAGACGAATGTGTATATCTTTGCTTTGTTTGAAATGCCATCTCAGTTATTTATTTCTGAATGTCTTTTTTTTTATTACCTGCTCCCTATTTCAACATGAAAAGAACTAATTTACCTCTTCAGCTTATCCTCTATTCCCATCACTGTGGTGAAAGGACAACTGGTTGTTCAATCATCTTGCTAATGTCACCAGGCAGACCATGCTCTGCTCTGTTTTGGTGGGTCAAAAGGAACTTATTACTTTCAAAAGTGGTCAGCACATGGGCTAACAGAAGGTCAGTCCTGACATTCTTCCAGGGCATAAAAACATGAATGCTAGAGATACCATCAAGTCCACTCAGACCTACTGTGCAGCAGTAGCTTTTGACAGTGAACAGAACACAGACCAAGCAAAACCATATGTGAGAGAAATGCCTCCATTTTTGACCTCCTGGAAACTCAACTGAGGCTTATTCCTGGAACTATTTAACCGCCTTAAACTTGAGTGGGCTCCTCAACACACATCTGTGACATCTGGAACCATTGCTGACATCAGGAAAAAGGAGAGCAACAAACACGTGCAAATGTGCACTCAGGATCCCAGGGGAGAGAAAGGCTGGCAGCAATGGAGACAGTGATGAGGTGGAGGAGAGGCAAGACCAGATTCAGGGTGTAAGCATACGAACCCTCCAGTGCACAGCGTGGGTGGCAGTGAGGGGTGCATGGCTCTGCTGGGGGTACTGGTCTTATGTAAAATACTGATGGTGGGATATTGGATATGAGAGCGGAGAACTGGTCACCATGGTGACCTGAGAGGCAAAATCAAGAAGCAAAAGAAATAATTTAGTAAAGCAGCCCAATTAATGCAGTAAGCCACAGCACTGCCACTACAGTCACGTGGTATAGTTCTGTGAAGCCCTGTGAGGATCAGGGTGCCCCGAGGGTTGGGGAATTGTCCAGTATCCCCTGCGAGACAGACACAGAGGGAGATTAGCTCCTCATAGGATGGCAGATAGCTTTGGGTTTTTTCCCCTCCATGCAGGTGGGTCGCCCTTCTCTCCATCCTCAAGAGACAGACTGAAGGACAGGGACTGAGCAAAGAAGTTAAAATTGTAACCAGTCTTCCTGAGAGCAGGGCTAGTGGGAAGAGGCCCCAGGGCCAGTCCATAACAAAAAAATACTGAGAAATACCCAGAGACTGTATAAAAACCTCCTGGAAGCTGAGTCAGTCCAAATTACAAATGCTTGTTTCCCATTATAACCAAGAATATCAATATTTCTGCTGCAAATGCAAATTTCTGAATGCAAAGCAGAAGGAAAACAGTAGATCTTTGCAATGTGCCAAAACACATTTTTCTTCCATCATGAATGCATGGCTTTTTTCAGTGGAGTTTCAGATATAAACAGAGCCTGGCCTAGGCCTAGAACATGTAAAGAACCAAGTCTCATTAAAATGCACACTGGGTACAATTAAACAATACTGATGTTAATGAGTATATGAATGTGGTACCTGGGATTTTAGGCAGACTCTCTCTTGATGCTTTGAGTGGCTACATAGAAACAGAGACTAGACAGGAATAAAGGTAGATATTTATTTGAAAGGCCTTCAAAGGTACACCCTGGGGAGCCAAAGGCTACTGCCAAAATGGACCCCAAGACGGACGATGAGTCGCAAGTTCTTCACACTTGTATAGGTTTTGTTCATTTGCATATCAGGGTTAATTCTCCAGTTAGAGCTTCAGTTAATGATGTAATTTCCCCAAGCTTGCCCCCCTCTGAGAGGCTTGGTTTATACTTTTTGGGCGTAGGACGGTCTGAGTGCCCTTGGAGAGCAGGCCTGGTGAGGCTTTGTTATGTCTATCTGGCATAAGAGAGCGGAAGCAAGCAGGCTACAAGAAACTTCAGAGTTACACACTAGGCAGTACAGGACTTGAAAAATGTAAAAGCTAGAACCCAAGGCATCACTCTCCATCTGAGAAGCTTGTCCAAAATTCAGTGCACGTACATCGACTGGTTGTGGAAGCCTGGGAGAAAGACATATTCCTTCCTGCAAAACGGCACTGTGGACTGTGCCTCGTGCCTTACATGCTGAAACATGAAGGCAAGGGGATCACAAATACCCTGCTACAACCATCACCAACCCTCATTAAAAGCTGAACTGTGAAAAATGAACAGTTTAGTGCAACAGCATGAGTACAGCTCAGAAATGTTAGCATTGAGGAATGGAAAACGAGGATGAAATGCCCCTCATCAAAAGGCTGGTAAGCGTATTTTTAGGAAAAGGACATCAAGGTTGAGGTGCACATAGAAGTTACATAAATGCAGAACTAGCCAAGCTTCCACGTGCAGAAGAGGGGATAAATGCACTTTATTAAGTTGTTTCTAAAATTGGAGTAGATGAGATAAGACTTGAAGGAGACACTCATTTAAGATTGATGTGGAGTAAGTGCAGAGAGATAGCTGTTGAAAGGACTGCCATAAACCAGTTCTCCAAGTTGTCACTCACTGACACTTCCCAGTGTTTTCTAATAAAAATAATCTGTTAAAATCAGACTCTGGAGACAGCTTGTCTTTGGCTGCCAGTGTAATTTCTCACAATTGTTTCACATAGTAAATGCTTTTGGAATAAGTCAGGGATTCTTCAAAGCAAAGACAACTTTGAGGCAGATTTTAAAATTACTGTTATTTATACTAGGAAAGCACTTTGTACTGCTTTAAAACTGAAGACAAAAAATGGCTACAAGGAAATTGCAACCAGCCAGTTAGAGCCATTAAAGTTGCTGATAGATAGTCTTTCCACAGAGATATTCGCTGTGCCATACAGCTGTGGAGAGACACAGCCTTGTGCTTGCATGGGATTGCGTTAGTCCTGGAGACAATTAAATGGTTGTAAGTCCACAGGATAAACCAACAAACAGGAACTACAAAGTGCCCTGCAGCCCTGATGCCAACATGCTGCTGAAATCCTTGCTGACACAGTTACTGTGAAGTTTATTACCAAGGGCAATGAAGGCTACATCGATCAGGGGAGGGCAGAGACCAGGAGCAGCTTGGCTGACACAGTAGTCAACTTTAACTCTAGCACATTTGTTATGATTTTGACTTTTTCTGAGTCCTCTTCCTGCCTTTCATAACCTTGAAATGATTGCCAGCAGAGTTCAACTGCAGGAATACTTTCAGCTGTAGAACTGTGCAACAACAATCTCTACTAAAAATAGAAAAGAAGTACTAGTATTTTGATACGGTTGATATAAACCACATCTCAGCCATCTGGAAACAATTCTGCTGTTTTTCACTAAGGAAAAATGCTCATTATCCATGACAATATTATGGTCAATTCTAAATGAGGCTTTTAGGTGCTTCCACAAAGTGCAGTAGGTTGCCTTGTTGCTGTAGCAGAGGACACTCAGAGAAGCTTTTATGTGCATTTTGCTAAGGGACTTGTTCATTACGGGTCACCCTCAGCAGCAGCAGGATGGCCTGGCTAATGCTGCTCCAGCTGCTGCTGCAGGACGTGGGAGGTGTGAGCTTACTTCAGACCAGTGTAAACCCCAAAAACCAAATGAAGGTAAAGGACAGCCTGGGCATCCCTTGCTTGGGGATTCCCCTTGGAGAGAGGGAGAGGCTGTGTGAGTTGGCCAGCAGGAATTCACTTCTATAAATTTCCGAGTGGTCTGCAGGCTTATGTTCCAGTTATTAAGTGGCTCTCTATGGACAGACTGTGGTTATCCAGGTGTGGATCATGCACCTCCAACAGGAGACATCCGTGACTCCAACCCACAGTCTCTCCAGGACCTGCTTTCCCAATAGTCTCTTTGTCCCAAATTGTCATGGATGTATCTTTTGTATGGCTCACATGATGTTTGCATTGTGCTATGCTGTGGACAGAAAGGAGCTATATAAATGCAAATTTAATGTATTCATTTATTCTATACTGAAGGTTGTACTGAAGGCCAGGTAAATTACACCCACGGCATCTACCAGTCAGCTCTTAGAGTCATCCACTTCAGGAACAAAAATTTCCCATTGAATCTGTCAAGTATTATTTTCTTTTGTTAGCCCTTGCAGACTGTTTTAATCAAATTACACTTCTCCAGGTGTTTTCCATGCGACTGGACCCACTAGCTGCTGAATTCAAGGACCCTGATTCATTACTACCTGCGTCATTTGCCTGACCTTGCCACAAGACCACAGCTGCAGCATAACAAGGTCCGTCCATCTAGCGCAGCCCCCGCTCCTCACAGCTCATTGCTGAGACCCTCAGGAGCTGAATCCTTGCCCTGAAACTCTAACAATCTGCAACAAGAGCAAGTCCTTCATCACTCGCTCTGGTTTTACCCAGAGTCCCTTCATTATTTCTTTTATTCCCCCTGAAAGTGTAAGGCTGTCCCCAGCATTGCTCTCATTATCCCTCTGTGAACACTGGAAAGAGAACGTATTTACATTTCCCGATGTGCTTAGTATTCCTGTCATCGCTGTCTCCCCGAGCCTGCCCTGACCTTTGCAATGACATTTTCAGCAGCTCTATTCCCAACACTTTTTCTTTGTTGCTATTTCCTGTGCAATTTTGGCTTCATTTTTCCTGTTCTATTTTTGTTATTATTTTCTTCTTTGTTCTTTTATGCTCTCCTGTATAGATCCCTGGCCATAGTGATGGCCCAGTGGCACTTGCTCCCTGCCAGAAGCCTCTCTGTGGTCTGTAATGCTGCTGGGTATTGAGTACAGGGAAATTAGGGTCTGCTATGAGTGAGGCTCAGCACATGGAAGGAAGTTTGGTTTGTGTAACTTGGGAGAGCCCAGCTATTCCACGCAGGGATGGGATGTCAAGCAAAAGACTAAGCTTACAACTGCTGGCATCACTAACGCTGCTGTCTTGGCCTCAGGCAAAACCCAGCTGCGAGTCTGAAGCTGTGTGCACCTGTGTCCCCTCAGATTGTCACACCTCTGTGCTTCTGTATCTTGGGGCCCACAGTGCTGCACACACTTCAGACCCTGAGAGAGCCTATGAGATGCAGGAATATAGTTTCCTTTAGGCTATTTGGGAAAAATCATTTGCACTGGTTGTGGACCTCGGGCTTTGTTTTGAGGCTCAAACTTCCAAACCTTGTCAAGTCCTTGTATGGATTTGTCTGTTGAGTCAGTCTGTGGTGGAGTCAGACCTTCAGTTGCCATAAAAAAGTAAAGCTTCAGTGAGGGCAGTGGATTGGCAGTGATTGACATTGGCACAGCTGACTGTGCTCAAGAAGAAATGAAAGATACATTCTCTGGAAAGCAGATAGAAAACCTGCCAGTTACTTATTAGGACACCCTTATCACCAGAGTCTTTCAGTCATCCCTCCTCCTTTACCAGTGTAACAGAACTGATGTGGTTCAGGATGGCACCTATTCATTATTTTTATTATCTATTTTCCCCTTTCTTTCTTTTTTCATGGCAGGCATTGTTTAACCAGCAGTCCTGCTGGAGAAAATTGATACTCTGGTTTTGTACTATCAGTGAATGAGTTCCTCATGGCTCAGAAAGAACAAATGCTACTCTTGCAAAGATCTCTCCAAATCCCTGAAAGAGACACCCTTAATCTCTGAGAGCACCTTGGGGAAGCAGCCCGAGAAAGGCAGATGCAGAACAATGCAGTTAACAGCCTCACTACAGCGAGGGAGGACCCAGCTAAGTACCTCGGCTAAAGCAGCACCAGAGTTACAGTGGGGAAGAGTGAGGAGAGCAGGAACAATATAATTTCATCTAGGCAAGCTGAACAGCAAAGGCTGATGCTTTTCCATAGCTGTTGGCTGATGTTATGGTGACACAGCAAAAGGGACAAGCCATTTCTCCTCTGAAACCAAACAAAATGCTTTTGGTTTCTGATGATTTTTGTAGCCTCGCAACTTATTCTCTGTTTTCAGAAATAGATGGAGTGCAACAATGCTGGTAGCAGTTCATACCTCTGACTGCTGGTATGGAGGGAAAGGGGTTGAAGGACACAGTGAATTTACCAAACAGTTCCTTGGAAAACAGATGTGGCAAACAGATCAAATAAATCCAAGAGAGATAATGTACCCACCGAAGAGCACGGTGCCATCCTGTCCAAGAACTTTGTCTTTAATTATGTGACTGATTTTATCATCGGTGGGAACGCAAATCTCCCTCTGGTTTAGTGAGGGAGTTTTGTGCTGGCTGCGTACCTGTGTCCACACGTGGCTGCCACACACAGATGAGACACTTCACACCAGCATGATTTGGTGAGATCCCTTCATCTTTCCATGCCAGCTTCAGTCTGGCATCACCATTCCCTCCAAAGCCTCTCTTCTTCAGAACTCCCTGGGGAGAAAACATTGAGAAAGTGCCTGTTGACTTCTGCTCAAGCAGAGTGGAGTCCTTGAGAATGACCAGCAAACAGCCTTGGGACATACTTTGCCCAGGGTGGACTGGCCAAACAGAGGGGTGCTGGTAAAGCAAGGAACAGCTTACAGAGTCAAGCTGCACAGGTCAGTACAGGTCTTGTAATTCAGTAGAGTGAATCTTAGTTTCTTCATCTAGATTAGTGCAAGAAGCAGAGGGAAGCAAACATCTGTCCTAGCTGCTGCCTCACCAAAAGAAAATATAGTAAAAATTGTTTAAACTCTAGTTCTACCCTAGAAAATAGTTGCAATGGTTACTGCTTACCTATCTTGCTGGAGCTTTGCTGTCCCCTTTAACAAAACATTAATTAAGCTGTCTGTTTTTTCTTTACAAGTAGAGAACATAAACTCACCAAGTAGTAAATCTCTTCCTTGTTTCTAGCTCATCCTGTTAAGTTTGAGTGCAGCCTTTGTTATTGCCAGTTGAATTCTGGCAGATGGGTTACACTTGGAGAGTGAGGTTTCCAGGACTGAGCAGCAGCTGAAGTAGGAGTGTGAATGCTGAGATCTGGAATAAGGCAGTAAATCTTTTGTAAGCTGTCACCCTTAAAGGTTGCTTATTTCTTTATGGAGCAGTGCGAGGAGCTGCGAATGCGTTGCTCTTTCTGGGAGAACACACACAGAGCAAGTCTTCTGCCCAGCTGGCCAAATCCAAACAGAAGGTCCTACAGGCTTGTTAAAGCTTGGTTAGATGAATTACCAGGCTTTATGGAGCTGTTTTTCAGCTGCCCTTTCCAGTTGCCTCTTACTGAGCTACAAGGGAGCCCAGCGGAACAGCTATGGAAATCAGACCTGCTTGCTGGGTGTGCTCAGCAATGCACTGATCTGCTGCAATAAGAACATGAGAACCAGGACATGCATTCCCATCCCAAGAAAGGCTGTTGAGAGAGCATGAAGTGTCCTAAAATAGATACAGTTTTGCTAATTCTGGGTAATCCAGACAACGTGTGAGTACCACACCTCTGTGGACAAGTGAAAGTATCAGCAGTGAAGTGGAGCAATTTGCAGAGTTGCTCCAATATACCTGTGGCAAAAAGCTGCTGCATCTGCAATGTATTCATGTCAATACCTCAACAAATCCTTCCCAGGATCTGTGACCAGGGTAGCAGCCAAGGAGTGTCTGTGCTGCAGTGCTCTCCGATTTCCTATCCTATCCTACCCTATCTTATCCTAATGAAGCTATAACTATGTTTCCTTCCGACCTGAATTTACACTTCTCATGAAAACGAAGGAAAAGAACAGGAATCAAGAATTAGCACTTCCCAGTTCTGCAGTCTGGGGGACAGGAGGGGACTGTAGATAATTTGGTGGGTTGGACACTTGCTTTCTTGAGTCATTTTTCTTTTCTCAGAGGAAGTTGTAAATGTGCTGCCTCAAATCCAGGTATCAGTGTTGGGACAGCTGTTTGTAGGACTTATTCTACAAAGAGCCTCTTTGCTTGGGCTGTCAGGAAAGAATGCCTGTTGCCTTTTTTGTGGACAAGAACACTGGAGCTGCAAAGGGGCTGGAATGCCCATGGTTCAAGAAAGGGCAGGTAACAGACAAGTAGCCTGGTCTGAGCTGCCTCCGGTATCCTGATGTACATATAGAGTACAGACAGCAAACATTTGCAATGCTTAAGGTATGATTTCCAGGCACTGTTGACTTCCCACAAATCCCTGTGTCCTACCTCTTTGATCTGGTAATCTTCATCTGTGGCTTCAGAAGATGCTCAGCCTGTGCTGGGGGTTAGTGACAAGTTCAGGCCCCAGAATCTGGTCAAGGCCTTGGCTCAAGGAATAGCCATGAACTGTGGGTGGTCTTAGAACTTTTCAGCTTGCCCATGAGCAGTGGGCGTGTTTCGGCAAGCTGTTGTAAGTGACTGTTCTGGCCTCCACAGTGGATGCTCCATCCTTCCTCCATTGCTTCTGTAAGGGGCCTGGGACAGTTGCAGATAGTAGCTGGTCTGAATTACTGGAACTAAGACATCAGAAGAAACACTGCCTTAATCTGAATAGGCTCAATCTAATCAGTCAATATTAATTAATTTAAGCAGGTAATTAAAAGAAATAATAAGAATGTAATAGGAAGAACATATCTGAGTCAGGTTTGTGGCTTTGAAATGCTTTTCAAAGTCTGAATCGTGCCCAGTGTGGAGAGACTAGAGATACTGCAGTTAGCAAGGGAACTCTGTCTGACAGCTTGTCAGGGGGCAGGTACTGAGAAGTCTTTCTGCATTCACCCAGCTGAGACCTGCCTGCCTGTCTCCTCCGTTCTGCACAAGTGCAGACACATCTTCCTGCCCCAGCTGGGAATCACTCTTCTCCAGGGTATCTGCATCCCTGTGGAATCACGTTGTCGCATGCTGTCACCTCTGCACGCCCTCCCTTCCTGACGTGAGTTGAGGCTTGAATGCTCCTCAGCATGTGGGCCTCTCAAGGGGGGGGACCTGCATGCAGGGATGCTAAAGTGAAGGAGAAGGAGGAAACACTTTCTTGCACCACTGTCATTTCAACTTTGAAATCTTCTTCTGAGTCTTCATCTCTGGGGAATGGAGCCAATTAAACAGGAATCTGGAAAGCCTAGCAAGCATCTCCTTTCAATGGAAGTCCTTCTCTGAGTGACATGAGCGGAGTGGGGGAAGACTAAACAGACAGGAGCAGCAGCAAGTTGTTTCTAACTGAGTAACTTCAGCGCTTCGTATTTTGGTGCACTGTCATTGAAATGCAATCAATTTTTCAGAAGCAAATACACTGAAGCTAAAGAAGACTTTGATTTCTACTTTTGCAATCAAATTTGGCAACACCTCTGAACATACCTTTCCCTGATTACCTAAAGGATTCTGTAGCAGATTTCAGAAAGATAGTCAGCCTGCATCTTTTTGCTTGGAAAAGACGGGCAGTCACTTGGTTGACACTCTCAGTGGGATATTTCATAGGAGTACACCTTTTCAATCATCTAACATTCACCCAAGCATTTTTGAACACAGAAAAGACCCTGCTGATGAGAATAACTGCTCCTTGCTTGTGTTGCTGCATAAAAAACATACCTGCAGAGCTGCCTGGGAAGCCAGAAAAGATACTACAGGCTACTACTGTGATATACAGGTTACCCTGTACAGATCCTTTTATTTCACCTACCGAGCTCTGCATTGAGTCAAGCGACTGGAACTTTGTAGCTGCCACTATTCATACTCATACCAGTGGAGGGCTAGAGCCTGTTTGCCAAGTTTTGATTTTCAGACCAGCAGAGGCTTAGAATCAATGTCTTCTCTGGTCCCTGTGGTTAAACACACCAACCTGAACATGTCTGGAGACCTTGTCAGCTGTAGATTTTGTTATGTGCTTTATCTCAAATTCCTTCATTACTTCCTCATGTTGTTGCCTTTTCTCCCTACTGATGAGAGCAGTCACATTTGTCTGATTGTCCAGCCAGCACCTTTGACTTTCTCAATTGCCAACACTCCTTTTCTGACTCCCCACCTCTTCAAACTTGTGCACTAATTGCTGTCATGCAATAGCAGTTCAGTGCTTCTCTGGGAGATGAGTGGTGCACGCAGGCTTACCTGTGTTGATGTATCCTGCTGGTTTGCCCGTTTGCCACATCACTTCTTGTTCATTCTGGACATTGTACCACCTGTCATAAATTGTTTTTTCATGTCTACACCCTCCGGAGATGGCTCTGCTGCCAAGCAGGTACACTGCTGGTGATCCAGCCTCTGGGTTAAGCAAAGCTTATTTAATGAGAATAACATCTCAGAGCACACTGTTTATCCATGGTGCCTTTTTCCCAGTTTCTCTTAATGAAGGAGCTGATATTTCATTGACAACCATTTGCTGAAGAACTCAAGCTTCACCCTCACACTGTCAAACCTTAAAACAAAAAAGTTATCCAAACAACCTTACAGTCAGCCTGCTGCCAGATCAGGGGCTCTATTCTGAATTCAGTTTGAATGGTGCCAATACAATGAAAGGCACTTGGCTTATTAACATGGAAAGAATCGTCCCTACTTCAGTATATCTTACTATCCTGGGAAGGGAATTCAGGCAGTCTGCTCCATTATGTTTGATGGCTGATATTATACTCGTCAGACACTGTGTAAACTCAGACACATTCAGCAATGCTCAGATATTAAAGAAGGGCTGACACTGTGAAATCTCTTATTCACATTTGATTTGCTGGGTAGGATGAGGAAAATCACTTTCTCCCCAGTGTTTTCCTGTGCCCTGCTCTGGCTGAAATCAGATGACTGAAGGCATGGCCCTAGTGCTAACAGCTATGAGAAACATGAGGTCAGCCACGTCAGCCCTCTCTGAATTTACAGATGCTGGCATGTTTATAGTGTTATTGGTACTCAAAAGACTTGAATTGCTGTTTTGTTTGAAAGAGAACTTAAACCACTGACATACACCCACAGGGATAGCAGCACTCCCTTCTCTTATCAGAAATGTCCCTTTTTCAGGGGTCCCTACCTGCTGAAGGGGGGTATCCTCATTTACCAGGCTGGGTTTGAGGTCTGCAGCTCTCTTCAAGGAATTTTGCCTCTTCCCCTCTTTATTCTCTGCTCATCTGGAGTTTCTGCCTCTCTCTTCATGCATCCCATTCCAAGAAACAGTTTCCTAATACATTTTCGCCCACAACATTCTTAGAAACACAACCATCTACTGAGCCCAGGGGGGGCTGTGTGGTCCAAGTGGAATAAAGTATTCTTTCCCACACCATCCACCAGAGACAGAGCTGTGGATTGGCCAGAAGCAGTGACTGAGAAGTCACTGCTCTGTCTGGACAGTCGGTACAAAGTCACAAACCCGAGAGTGAGAGCTCTTTCTGAGCTTGTTTTCGCAATGAATGTCGAGGACAGGGGGTTTAAATGGGTGTTTAAAGGCCACATTGGGTGGACAATGGCACATGGTGTGCTGCTTTCAGGCCTCTATACCTGCAGGCTAGTCAGTGCAAAGCTGGTTCCCACTGGGAGCACACACATCTACCCAGCAGGGCTGCTGTGCTGGATGCTGAATGAGGAGCCAGGAGAGAAGCAAGTCTGCTGACATACAGAACATAATTGGAGACCCTCAGCCTAGCTGCTCGCTCATTAATCAAGACAGGTTCCTAACATACCTGGCTCCTTCTGCCTGCTCCAAGCCTATAATTAGTAACTCGTGCTTAGGTAGCAGCACTAGTAAATTGCTTCCCATCTTTGGTGACAGTAACTCCTATCTGAGAGAAGGATACAACAAAAGGACAAGGAATAGGGATAAATGAATACAATAAGGCAGAAACCATTAGCACTAAGCAACAGTAACACTTCACATCTCAGTACTAGCTCTGTCTTCATTTGTGTGGGTCTCTGGTGCCTTGTTGGAATTATGGACAGATGTTAGCAGTGGGAATGCAGGCTCCTTTTACACAGTAGCACCAACTTTGAGGTTTTACCCTTTGGAAAAAGACTGACAACCACGGGGATGGCCCTGGACCAGGGAGCAAGGCTGCACAGACCAGCTCAGGGCTGTCAGGCAGCAGTTCACCCCATCCTCACCATCTAAAACTGTGTGCTTGACTGTCCTTGCCCTGTGACCCAGTGAAAATCACACCATCTGCACCCTTGGGGACATATTTCCCTTGAGCACCTCCTTTCACTGACTCTGCAATGAGACACCCTGGCAGAAACAGGGTCATGTTCTGCCTTCAGGGCACTGCAAGCGTAGCACTGCCCATGTGGGGCCCAACCACAGCACCTGCAGTTCTCACAGGTGGAGATGGGACTGAGACTCTGCTTTTGGGCCAAGATCCTGTTGCTACTCATCCTGACCAGATTCCATCACCTTGGACCTGAGATGTGGTCCACACAAAGAGGTTTGTGGCTCTCCTAGTTGGTGGCTGCACAAGGAATAATATCTTCCGGCTCTTGGGCAACTTTAAATGAGTTGGTGCTGTACTGTGGGGAAATGGAAATGTTCAAAGGTGTGAGAATGCCACTCATTATAATTCATGGGAATTGTCATTAAATCAACACATCCTCAGGTTCTGCAAGTCCCTGAATCTGTTGCTGCAAAAGAAAAAGTCAAATCTGTCTAGGCTTTTTGATTGCAAATGAGTATACTGAAAATGTGCTTCCTTCTCTGAGAAATCAAAGCCTTTTTGATTGAAGCTCATTTTCACACAATCAGCTGATGCAGCTCACACTTTAGACATTTTCAAATTCTTTTGACTTTTCCAGAAAAATACATAAATCTTGAAGAAAAGTGTTTTTCTTCAAAGTCATCTGTCCAGGCTTTTAGTCTCTTACAATTTTTACTGCCAAATTTAGATTAGTAAGATGGAAAAATTGTATATTTTCTCAGATTACAATAATGGGACGACCTTTCTCCTATTTCTCCTGAATATAATGCAGTAATAAAAAAAGTGTTTTGATGGCAAAGAATTAGATTCACGTGCTGATAATACTAAAATACTAAAGATTTTTTTTGTAAGAATAATGCCTAAATGATGCTTCCCATTTTTCTTAGCCTTACAGATATTTAATTTCGTAGCAAGAATTCTGAAAACCTGTCCCTTCTTTTGGAAGCTGAAAAAACTTGTTTTTTCTGACTTGTCTCTCTGATGTTTTGCTTTGCAGAGTTTCTTTAGCCAGAAGGGTGGTTTTGTCTTGCTGTGAAGTATTGCTTGATGCTTGCCTTTCATTCCTTGGAAGAATCTTGTCTACAATTATTTCAAAAGCTTGAAACTAATTTAAAATGTAGGGAACACCAGAAAGCATAAGGGAGGGAAAGCAAAAAGAGGGGATGTGACAGAAATATTGTTCTGGTGTCTATTAAGAGGAGGTTGCCAATAAATAAATAGAAAGTGTAACAATTGAGCCAAAGTGTCGGAATCATTTTACCTATAAGTTTTATGCCTGTCAGGAATTTTGAGAGAAAATTTTCTAAGATGTTACAGGGATGTAGACACTCGGTATGCACTTAGAAGCAAGCTTCTTAGAGTCAAATGCAGAGGGAGAGAGAGAGAGAGGGGGAGAAAGAAGGAAAAAAGAAAGAGAAAGAGAAAAAGAGAGAAAAAGAAAGAAAGAAAGAGAGAAAGAAAGAAAGAAAGAGAGAAAGAAAGAAAGAGAGAAAGAAAGAAAGAGAGAAAGAAAAGAAAGAAAGAAAGAAAGAAAGAAAGAAAGAAAGAAAGAAAGAAAGAAAGAAAGTTTTTGTTATGAAAACATTGGAGTACAAAATGTTTCACTAAGAGTTACCATAAACTCCAGCAGAGCAGAAGCCAGAAGAGAAGATGCACAAGAAAGATCTGTCAGATTAGCGCCTGCTGATAAAACGTGTGAAATGGAAAGAGAAAGAGAGAAACAAAAGGGTAGAATTGGAGACATCAACATCTGGCCAGAGTTTTCTGTTGGTTCAGGTTAAAATACCCACAAATGCACACCCTTCAGAACTGAAAAGAGTGAAATTATGTGAGTTTCTCCCCAAAACCACATTTTCTGCCACTTAGCTCTTTTTAATCTGTGTACATTTTAATTGAATTTATCTTTTGATTATATAAATCCAAATTAATTTGTTTCAGCTGATTGGACCACCAGGCTGAGGCAGTGTCTCAGTGGTTGGAGGTCTCCTCAGACTTCTGAATACCTGTTGCTTCAAAGGTGGGGCTTCCAGCTCTGAAGACCTGTGTCTTTTATGAGCAAAGAGTCCCTGTACTGTGTTTTGCTCTGTACGACAGACCGGTGCTCTCTGTTTCCCTGGCGATCGTGCAGCAGTGAGGCTGGCATTCACAGCTAAGCACATGTTTAAATCCTTGATGGATATAGGGCTCATTTGGTCTACTTTCAGTTGGGCCTTTCTGCT
The DNA here is from genome assembly GCA_013398015.1 of Oreocharis arfaki. Taxonomy (NCBI): domain Eukaryota; kingdom Metazoa; phylum Chordata; class Aves; order Passeriformes; family Paramythiidae; genus Oreocharis; species Oreocharis arfaki. The sequence goes on from VZRR01007155.1 coordinate 613,107, forward strand.
CTCTACTGCTCAAAGTAATGCACATTCACTCAGTGCAGTCAGAAATAATCTGAGCAGACATCAGAAAGGGCACAGTGCTAAAGAGCAACCTCTGGAAAGCCCATCTGCACTGACCCAGTCATGTGGATTGGTTTTTCCATACAGCTGTAATTAACCAATATTTATTGATTTAATAAAATCAATAAGTTTAATTACATCACTGATACCAAATAATTTTTTTCTGCCAGATCATGCTGAAAAAAACTTCAATTTTCAACAATTGTAAAAGTAAACATTTTATCTAAAGAGGTGGCAGGCACACAGCAGTGCTGGTTTCTCTCGTCACAGTATTATTGTGGACTTTTCCACAAATGCCTGGGTGTCTCTCAGGTATTACTTTTTAATCATCTACCCTCATTACATGTAGTGTTTGCTCCTTTTTCATTTTATAGCACAAAGCCAGAAAGAAGGCAATTAAAATTCAATAACGGTGCAGTGCATAGACACTCATTAAGTAGTCATTAGGTAGTCTGGAGACTCATTGTCTTTACAAGAGTTTGCTCTCCATGAATCTCCTCTCTGCAGTATCAGTTCAAAACAGCAAGCACAACGTGAATGTGAATCCAGAGGATCCCTGAGTCTCCTGGCCCACCTGGGATGCAGCAAACCCCAGGGGCTCCTCCAGCAGCACCAGGGAGATGCTCAGGCCTGGGGCTGCTCTGGCTGCCTCCATTCCCACTGTGCTACCTGGAACTGATTCCTGTCCTCCTCAGGCGATAGAAGGATCATTCCAACACCCTTGCTTATGCTTGTTAGAATACCACCATCCCCCACACACACCCCCCCCAGAAACATAGTCCCCAGTTGCCAGGACAGCTTGTAGAAGGACACGCATGAGTAACTGGCAAAATTAGGCCTCTAGGGAGTCAGGAGCATTCGCTGTCAGCATCAGGAGACAAGCTCCTGCCAAAAGAGCATTCAAAACAAGCAGGCTTCATTTTGAGGTGGGGACAAAAACACAACTCACTGGCAGAGACAGGACGGCAAAACTATGCCACTGATTGCCAGATACCTAAAGGCATCAATAAAATAACGCTCACACTCAAAAACTGTCTTACAAAACAAGAGAAGCAGCCTCTCTTGATTTAAAGGATTGCCTCTGGATATCAAATAACAGCATCTGTTCTCCACACTCTGAGCACCTAGAGTTTGCTTTGCTTTCTGTTCTTGAGGAGCTGGGGAGGAAAGAGGACAAGACAAGACAACTGAGACAGCTCAAGCTGGGAAGATTCCATGGCAGTTCTAGGGAGCATTTCCCCAGAACTCACAGAGAGCAGAGGGAGCAAACTTCAATGCATTATTTAAGACTGCTCTCACACTGCTGACCCTTTATAGATGCAGACCAATAGAGCAGCCTCTGCCAGAAAGAGACTTCCATATGAAAAAACCTGAAATAGAACTCATATTAGAAATGCTGAGAAGAAATAACACAGCCCAAGGGAATATCCACATGCCATGGTACAATAAGGCAGTCCCTGAGAGGTCAGCAGATGGGAATGGAGAGAGGAGAGCAATTCATGGATTCCCAGCTTCTTCATAGCACTCTGTCACTTATAGAGCATAAAACTCTGGCACAGAATCACATTATCAACAGTCCATCACACACACACTTCCATGCACAGTCACAGAGTCATATTTCATTAAATAATGGTTTTCTGTATTAAAATCCATTTCACAACACTGCATCCTCCTTTATGCCTTGCCTTACCCCAGTACCCAAAAGCCACGGCTGACTGCCTGGCACAGTGTCAGGTGAGGATCAAGAGGAGTGCTCCCCTTGGTTGGCTTCCTGTTGCACTTTGCTACACAAGCTCAGGTTACTTCTCTGAACCATCTTCCACTCGTATTCCTGCTGGACAATTCAGCTGGGAGGCCTGGTAGGTTGGGATTGCCTTGGAGCTGTTTTGTACAGTGCCTGGTGCAGCAGCTGGTCAAAACATCCAGGCTTTTTTCTGCTCAACGTGCATTCAGCTGTGTATTTACCTAGTCCTAAGAATTTTCTGGAGCAGCTGGCAGATATTTTGCTTATCAAGAGAGGAAACATATTCTTGAAGGTTTGGTGAGATGCTGTGCATCAGGATATATACATGCCCATGCATATGTGTGTGCATGCATAGATGTAGAGGGAGATGACTGATGGATAGACAGTTCATGATAAAGTCACAATTCATTTCTCTGTGTAGATACATGTACATAGATACAACACTCTCGGGCTCCTTAAGACAGACTGCAGATTCTACATGTTAAAATTGATCAATACTTAGGACAGTTAATTAGTACAAAGCAGTAATCTCTTTCATTTGCCATTTTTCTTCAGAGGTTTTTTGTCTTATTGTTTGCACACCACTGCCTTTGTACTTTGATTACAGCTACCCATGTAGTAATAAAATGACAACAAAATCAAGCCCATTTCATCTACAGGATGATAATCAGTGTGTGTATTTCTGGCACATTGCAAAACGTTGGGAATCCCTAGCCAGGTGTCATCAAATGGAATGGAAAATATTCATCCAAGAGGTGTGCTTTTAAACCAGCTGACTAAATGTCTGTTTTCCTCAATTGATCTTTCTGCTGGAAGTTTCCCTATGACCTGGTTTCTGCTTTCTGACCTGACGAGGAAGTGACCAACTGCACACAGTGGGAATACTGAAAGTCAGGAGGCTGAAGTTAACCATTCGTGAACAACTGAGGACTGAAACCTGTCTGCAGAGCTAACATGGCAGATTATCTGTAAGTACTAACTAACTTTCCAGCTGCAATGGCCATATTCCAATCCAGATAAAAGAAAACTGGACTCGTAGTTGTATGGAACCAGAAGCATTTGCACAGTCTTCTCTCACTGTGACCACTGGTCCTGAGTGATGTCAAGGTTTCCTGTTACGTTTTCATTCTTAGTCCCATTTTAGATAATTCAGTGGCCTTCAGAAAGCCATTCACTGTCCTTTTATTCCCCCAACCATAAAAAAGTAATAAAAAATAAGTAGGACTGGGTGTGGTAATCAAGTGTACGAGGAGAAGGTGTAAGAGGAAGGAACCTACAACCCTCTTCATCCTCTTCCATCCCTTCCCCACCCTCTGTTCCTGATCAGTCTGTACATAAACACATCAGCCTTTGCTGTTAACCAGCTCTTCATATGTGCACACATCCAGCACATCTGGATAGTTATTATCAAGGCAGTCATGCTCCTGAACAGGAATGATCATCAGCCAAATGAGCATCTGGAGACTGTATTTTCATTAGACTTCTACTTACTACCAATAGTCACATGCAGAAAACTTTCTGCTGGACTTCGCCCTCCTGAAAAACAAGAGTATTCAGTGGAGACAGACTAAAGAGTTTTCAGGTTAGGCTGTGTTGTGCACACATATTACAAACAAAATATGAAAGATGAATATGCCTCTGTGCATATTGATCCCATTTCCAAACTAATCTCCTGTTTGAGTCTTTCTTCTCTTGCCCACTAAATTCCCTCAGGTAACAGTGGTTGCACGTTCAGGTCTGTCTGACCTGACTTATAGCAAAGATGAAAGGCCAGCCTTTGCATTATCCATTTGGCCACTTTGCTGCCTCCTAACCTTTTTTTCACTTGTGTATCTGCTTGATGCTCCATTGCTCTGGTTATATGTGGAGCTGGCGATGCAGCAGCAGTCGAGGTGAGCTCCCGCTGCACCAGCTGCAGGTTTGTGGTTTGGCTGTGAGAGCACCTTGGAGCTGGTCATTACAAGGCAACAGTCACAAAGTCAGGTCCTGGAGGAAGGAAGGTCCTTTCCTGCAGGCGGGATTTTCAGGCACTGGAAACCTCTAATTCATCTTACAGAGAGGTGATTCTGATGCTTTCTAGAAATTATCTGGCAGAACAATCACCTCTAAGAAAGGATTTCCTTTTTGTTTGCTGTGAAGAACTGAATTGGTCTGCCTCCTAATCCAGCTGTTGACAAGAAACTGACAGCTATATTTCTTATCAGAAAACTCAGATGCTGTTTTTCTCTTTGTGGTTCAAGCACCTTTATATAAGGTGTAAGGCCTCAAAGCATTAAAAAAATACTCACCCCACTTCCTTTGTTTTCAATATCTCTTCATCAAGCAATTCATCTTGTAGCATTTTTAAGAGAATCAATAAAAAAGACAGCAAGGTTGCCTCATGCTTGCAAAGCTTTTGGTACAAATATGTAGGTTAAATGGGACTTTTTATAAAGATCTATCAACAGCAGCTTAATGCCTTTACATTTATTTCCTCACATTTACTTCCAGCAGTTCTGTTCCTTTTTTATTACTGAAGATCCACAATATCAACATCTTCCTCCTTCCTTTTAGATTTCTACTAATGACCACGAACAATGGGATTTTGCAAGTTAAACGGTGATGTAAAAATTTCTGTCAAATCCATGAGATGTATTTCTGTGCTTTTACTACAGCTCAAAGACAAAAATTTCCTGCTGTTTTTAATATGTATACTACATTGGCTAATTGTGGTATGATTCATGTGAAACAAAACAAAGTATGGTTTACAGCATATAAGCAGTAAACCAGTAACCTCCAGATCCCCACGTGCCTTGAAGGTCATTCCCTGCAGAGAGCAGAAAGCAACTAAGTGTAAAAGGCACTGTGAGTTCTTTTCTCCTGTGCAACAAATGAAAGAAAATACTGCTCATCAGAGAGCAACCATTTCCTTGAAGTCAATCTGAGTGACTAAACCATGTTTTTCAGGCTTTAAAGGTTTCCCTTTAACGATCTCCCGAGTCCTGACTGCCTTAAGGAGCCTGACCCATTCTTACCCAGGTATTTTTTCTTGCAAGCTGCAGGGAACTCTTTGTCACTAATAAAAAAGGAATGGACTGCTTACAGAGGCTGTTTTTGAAATTTTTATGATAAATCACCTTGAATTGCAGCAGAGGTAAATGAAGGAGTGAAGATTGTCTTCTTCTGACATTATTCTCACTGTGTGAGTTACTCATTGTTTGCTTTTGGACTTTTTAGTCCCTGCAATATCCAAGCACTCCTCCTGTATCTTGGACTTCAGCACTTCCGTTTTAAAATGGTGTTCAGTTACATGCAAAAAATACCGAATCAGGTACACATACACAACATTGAGAAGGATGGGCAGTCTAAGTCAAGAAGAAAGAGACTGCAACCTGAAAAACAAATATGTTTCCTTACCTCAGTGAACATCATAGTGGATTTTAGTCTCTGGCTTGTAACACTGTGTATTCTAAATAAAAGCTGAAGCTAGAAAAAGCTGAAACATACCAGAATCTCCTATTACTTTGAGCTGGAAGTATAGTGCCACATCATCTGTAGCTGGGCATGCCATTCGCTTCCTTAGCTCATGCTTATGCTGCTAAAATAGATTAAGATGACTCTACTTGCCTTTTGCTTTGAGTCTCTTAATGCATGTCATAAAGACGGATCAGTAGCACTGCCTAGTTGACCATCAATACTGGTATACTTCACTGTAAATAACTCTGGTCAAATAGAAACGGGTCTTTTTGGTATTCATAGTATGAATTTCTTATAATTTATTTAATAGAGTCCCAAAGTCCTTTAGGAATGATGGTGGAAAAGCAGGAAGCATGAGGATTATGAATGGCTCAATGCCTAAAATTCATTTGGTCTACAATTCGCTTTAGATTCCTTTACCAATTGCATGACTTTGTTAACCTTTAGTCTTTTACACAGATGGAGGAAGAAGCTCAGAATGCAGAATAAGGAAGGAAGAGGTAGAAGGAAAATATCAGGTATGTAATCAGAGCCTGATATACAGTTGAAATCAGCAGGAGTGGGATGCATATGCAGAAGGGAGCATAAACACTACGAAAGAACATTAACGGTAACAATGTGCAAGGCAGGGAAAAAATCAGTTTATTGTTCCATTTTTGAAGAATGAATTTAATCCAAAACTCTTTATACAGGTACAGTGTGTGACCAGACATAATGGCTTCTGCCATTATGAATATACACACCTATCTCTGTGTATGTGAGCATGCACATATGTATATAAATATGCACGTATGTATGTATTTTCACAGTTCTTTTGAAAGTTAAAGAGATTAAATGCAGCCCTTTTGAACAATCAATAGTAAGGCAATTAGGCGATGAGTGGCCATACATATACATGTATGTTTAAGGGTAAATCTGCCAAATTACAAAAATTATGCACTTAAATATCACAAGGACTAGTTAGCACAGAAATCAACAGCAGCTGGAGTCTAATCCTGCATCATGCCATCAGAGGCAGCTCTGCCAGTGATGCTCTGAGTGTGAACTGGCATCCAGACACAGCCCAGAACACCTTTCCTTGTGCTTTAAGTGGTAGAAAAAGGGGACTCAGGTAACTATGAATCCTCCCTTACACTGTCACATCCTCCCTTTCACTGAAACATCTGTTTTTCCTGCCCCTGTAATCCATGCTATATTTACCCACTTCTCACTGCAGTGTGGACTCCCAAAGGGCGCTTACCCACATGCTTAGGTACTACATTACCTTCAGCAGTGTCCCCCAAGCACCACTTCTACTTGCCTGCTGGCCTGAAGGAGGCCCCTTCCCCCTCCGTGCCATTTCCAGCTGTTGCTGACACACTGTCAGAGCTGAAGATGTGGCTCTGAAGCCTGTAGCTGTTCCTCGAAGTACAGCAGCTGATCCACTTCGAAGCAATCACTCGCTCGAGAAACCAGTTTCTCCAAACACCTCCTGATCTCCTCCTCACTGGCATTCTGCTGTCTTGCTTGCTTGAGACAGCTGTACACGGCCTCGAATGCCTCCACTCCCAGCTTCCCAATGGCAGATCTGGGGATAAATATTATAGAAAAGGTCAAGTAAAAGTTAATTCATGTTATATAGTAACACAAACATTAACTAGTACAGATTTCTTCTAAATGTTGTAGGTTTGATCAAAATGATATCATGATGCACATTTTTGTCTGAGAGTAAAAGGAACTAAAGTTTCCTGGAGAATTTCTCCATGATTGTTTGCCATGTAAAGAGCCCAAGAGTAGAAATCTGGCCATAGTAAAGTCATGGGAAGCATGGCCATTGTCATTGTTGCATTGCAAGAATCCTCTCCATGCTGAGCCTGACAGACTCTTTTATCTACAGCAAGTCTGGTAAACACACATGGACTACTGCCTCTGGATTTCATCAAAACCAAAAGGAGCAACCCCAGTCAGCCGAACACCAAGGGCATTTTATGTGAGCATGCTTTGTTATTCATTGCTTTATTTTAGCTTCTATCAAATACAAGAAAACCATTGTGCAAGCTCAGCATGAGCGAACTTGACGCTTTTTTCTGTTCTGCAGTGCCCTCCTTTTATCAGATCCTTACAGATCTGTAACTCAGCGACAAAACACACACTCACAGCATTTAATGTTGATTTATAGAAAAGATCCATTTGAAAATGGCAAGACAATGAACAGCATTTCTTCCTCCTAAAGGAAAAACATCTTTAAATTCATATATCACAGGTAACATAAATTTTTTCACTCGGTGATGGCTTCATATTTTGATGAAAATACCAGGGTAATTTTTCTTCAGCGTATCAGAGACTATCTGCCTGCTCTTCATGCTTCTGACACAAGATTTGTTTTTTTTTCTCTAAACCTTTACATGTTAGAGCAGCTGAGAGGTGGCTGTCTTTTAGACAAAAGGGAGGTATTTGGAAGGGAACCGTGTCATTTGGTGCCGGCAGTAGGCTCTCCAGCCAGTGCCTGAGGCAGCAGGAGCTGGGACACCCTCAGCTTGCGGCTGCAGCGAGAATGAGCTGTACAAGGGCAGAGAAAGGGATCAGAGATGTCTCCTGGTGCCAGCATTAGGGCTTAGAACTTCAGTAAGTGTGCTCGTAGGTTCAGAGGGAGCGGGCACACTTCCCACAGTAGTTTAAATGGTTAAACCTACCTCCTAACAACAACATCACAAACTGCAGTTGTAGCTTTTCCTATTTTTGTACTGATTTTGCTACATGTCTAACACCAGGGCAAGATCAGCTGTTCTCACTCAATAGCATAATCAACCTAGCAGTGTAGCTGCTTTTCATCAGTGGTCATCCTGTTACTGCTGAGGAATAACATCATCCCAGTAAAATGTCAGCCACTAAGAGTTCCATATTATGTAAATTCCTCCATTCTCAGGAAAACTTGGCCAAGAATTTTACTCTGTTGCTCTCAAACTTCTCCCGTCCCATTTGCTCTTTGCTTTTCTAGCACCTCAGTCATTCCCAGGTGTGATCCCCCTTTGGCTTCAGGTCACCCCTCCTGCTGGCTCCTGACCCAGAGGCAGATCAGGAACCTGGGGCAGAGAAAGACAAAACCCAGGATGAGAAGTCAGAGGGCCAAGCTGGAATCTCTACAGGCCCAGACCTGACTCAGTCATGGTCCTGTAACGAGAAACTGCCTTTTTATTTTCTACCAAGTATGTTGTTTAGGAGAAAAGAAAAACTGTTGGAAATAATTAATTCTCAGACACTGGAAGCCTAGGGATTGGATTACCACTGAAAACTAAATGGAGATTTGTTTGACAAATAATGTACATTTCTTCATCAAAACATCATCAAAATACCACTATTTCTCTCCAACAGTTAAAAATCAATACATGAGAAGCTATCCTGAAATCACTGCTACTTCATCAGTGCCTTTAACGACCCCTGTCTCCCTCTTAGACAAGTATGTTTAATTTTTTGGCACTCCTGTCTATTTAAATATGAAAAATGAAGCAAATATGTACCTTGGGAGTATTGCTTCTGCTAATAAATGTGACCTGCAGACTTGAATCTTCTCTGTGCAGCTTGACAGAGCACGCAAATCAGCTAATCTGTATAATAGCTGATACAATAGAATTAAGGGGGAAATGTTCATAGGTTGAAAATTACAGGGTAGGTAACAAAAATTATAACCTTCTTTTACAAAAGAAGACATCAGGCTCTGTTTGGACTTGAGAGCTGCATTAATATGACTCTGCTACCACATTGCCTCACAGAGGCAGAAGTGTGGGATCTCAGAGAGTAAATGTCAAAGAGGCATCACTGAGTGAATCTATCATCCTGATGGAGGGAGGGGGGAAGGCACTTCCTAGAAAGTGAGGTTTGTCCATTATGGCCCTGATCCTGTGCTAGGGGATATTTGTCCATCCATGTAAAATCCTATAGAGGCACAATTCCAGATTGCTATTTCACATGAAATAGGGGATACCTGCACTAATGTTTTGAAAAGAATAAAAGCCTTACCATGAAATGTGCTGTGAGAACAAGTGCAGAACTCCCATTTACAGTCACATGTGGCCATTCACGTTTTCTGATTTACTGGTATTTACTCTCTGTGCTATCCTATAGCTCACTCACCTACAAACTCACTGTGAGTCATCATCACTTTCTCAGCCAAGATAACACAAGCAAAGGGGATACCTGACATCTGGGATTTCATTACTGTGACAAAAATTGTGGGCCACACCTCCATCCCACACTGCCCTGCATTGTTTCTCAGTGTGCTGAAATCAAAGCAGTTAATTGGGCTCTACCAATCAAGGGCCTGGCTTTGGATGATACACAGTAATGTGCTTCAGTGTCTTATCTCAGATTGTTCTTTTGTTTCTTCGTTACAGAGTCTTAGATAGATGGAGGATTGGATTGAGCTCAACTTCCCTCACTCCTAGCTGCAGAGAGCAGTCCCAATGCTCCAGGCAGAGGAGGCACAGGGCTGGAGGCATGCTGTGGCACCAACCTGCTGGCTGCACAGCAGATATTACCAGTCTGGGGAAGCTGTCACGCGTGGAAGCTGTGGCCTGAAAAAAAATGCCTATTGTTGCCAGCTCTTGCACAGCACACAACACATGCCTGAGAAAATTAACTGCAACAAGACCCAAAGGCCATATTGATATTTGATTTGTGCATAAGGATGGAGCATGGACATAAAATACAGATTTGGTTCTATCAAGAATAAGGCACTTCTGAGCATGTGAGATGCAGTAAAGAATACCAGCAAAATCATAGGCACTGCTGGAGTTAGAGGGGAGCTAAACAGGAGCCTTGAGAACTGCAATTTTTAGACACAGGGTGTCTAAAACCATTCCAAGTAATTTAGTGGATCTGAGCCTAAATGAATTTATCAGGCTATCTGGTGATTCGCAGCTGATTTCCTATGCAACTGAGCAAAATTGCTGAAATTTGACAATATAATAGTGTTGTGTTCTCAACTGACTGAGGAAGTTGTAAATCTTTCCCTGGGTGAACAAAGAATCCTCTATTATCCATGGATCTTTATTTTGACTATTCTGCTACTAGCTACATATTAACATCTCCTTTCGTGTTCGGAGGTCAACTACAGTCCACCTACCTTTATGCCACACTGACAAAAGCCACAAAACAAGATTAATGCTGAGGTCTGTGCTCCTCCATGGGCACTAGCAGCTAGGTTAATATCTCTCAACAACTTCTCATGACCTGCCTTGAAGGGTAACTATGACATAAATCAGCAGCTTAGGGGTTTTTCAGCTTCTCACTTTCCAACATCATGGTGGTGACTATCATTTAAAACCATCCTGGTCTCACTGGTGCCTTCAGGGAGCTGTGTGTGGTCTGTGCAAGGAGAGGCTCTGCACCAGCCACTACTGAACACACCAGAGCAGTAACACCATGGAAGTCCCTCCGGATGAGGCATCAGCAATAACATCTCACCTCTGCCATAACAGGCAACAAACACACTGCTCCTAAGACAAACACAGAAATTAAGTTATTTCAAAATATTGGTTACTCATGCCTACATCAATGTAAACCTTAATAAAGAAACTTCCTGGACATGGAATACCCATTCCAGCGGGCATTTATTTATCCTTTTGAATGCAGCCAGGCCACCTGCATCCACCACCAATGAGCACATTGTGAAGTAGAGAGCAGATCTGTGTTGATTTGGCCTCACGGGGCATAAAAGCAAGTGCAGGGATCTTTGAAAGAATAATTTCAGTAGATGCCTCTAAGTTCTGTTCTTCCTAACTAAAGGGTATCCCATGGAGTCCAGCAGTATTTCTTAGGATACTCATCAACACATCCAACAATAATTTGTCCCTGAATTAATGCTGCTTCCAAGCATCAATTTATTAACCCTATATTTCTCTTTAAAACAGTACTATCATGCCACTTTTCAGCTAACCAGTAGTGATATGAATCTCAGTGAAAAAGATTGTTACATTTATCTCCTGAGATGACTTTGCAAAAGAATCAGGAAATTACATCTCCTTAGTCTCATACAAAATATTGTTTTCTAACTGTACCAGAAAATCTTAGGGTATCTGCTACAGCATCTCATGGTTCAGTAAACAAACAGGTTTATCTCAGTCAGAACACAAAAGATCTCTGTCCTCTCGAGTTATCTTTCTGTCATTCGCTTTGCTGGCATTACTGACTATGAATGATTAAAACTCTGACACTTGAAAGAAATGACTCTGGGTTCAAATCTTCATTTGCAGTAAAACTTCTCTGTTGCTGTTTAAAGACCCTTCTCTGGCAGGAGAAGGCCATAATAAGTTCCGTGATTCAGGTTTTAGGAACTTATTTCTACAGGTAGGGCAACACCTTCCTAGTTCTGACAGCTGTTCAATCTTGGAAATGTGAAACAAATTGCTAAGTCTAAGAAAAGGGCTTATTGTAAAAAAAAAAAAGTCAATGGAAAGCATTATTATATAAAAGCTAGTAAGAAAATAAATATGAATTGCTAATATTAGCCCCCACCTTCACCTTCAAGCCTCAATGGACTTTGACTTTCCTCATATTACTGCTGAATAAGAATTTCTTCACTTGAAGACACAATGATAATTTTCATAATTAATCCTTAATTACTTCATAATTCCTGAATTAAAGCACCTTAATTTGATTGCAAACAAAACTCCCTGATGTTCTGCTTCAAAGACCTGCAAAATCTAAACCATATTTAGGACATGTTTTCCCATGAGCTAAGAAGGATCTTATTATTAAAAGATGTAGACACACAGGTGAAGAAGTATAAACAATAGTATTCTCCATGCACCTCATTTTTGGAGATAAATGAATTTATAAAATGGGAATTGAAGCTGACATCTGCTCTTGGAAGAAGTGTTAATTAGAATTTAGAGCTGCTAGTTGAATTCTAGCTACTATCAATTTAGAAGATGCTTTATCGTAAGATAAAATGTGGTTTTTTTAGTTTTTCCCACAGAAGGAAACAAATTAAGACCAAACACAGTCATTTAAATCAAACCAGAATATTGCAATGGTAAAGTCTTCCTATATTAAGAAATTTACCATCAATACTAAAAATAAGAGAGGAAACATATTTGCTTCTATAGAGCTATTCTTCACGCGGTAGGGTGGGTGAAAATTACACTGTTTCACTGTGCCCGTGAAGAATTACCCGAAACACACTTCAGTTGCAGTAGCTGGGCTGCAGTAGCTTTATACACAGTCTGAGATTTCCTAGTCTTGCTGTAATTATTTTAAACAACACCCTGATTTTTAACAGTGTCATGGCATACGAAGAACCTTTGAAAAGCCATCAGTTTACATCCTTCAGCATCGTTGATCAAGATCAAGCAGAAATTCATGGCACGTTTAACACATACCTGATGCTATTTGCTTTGTTTATCAATGCATTTGTTTTAGACAATGTTTTCACATGTGTCTGACGAGCAGCAATTGATACAGCTACTTCTTGAATGTGGGCATGCAAGGATACAGTAGTTACTTCTGAAAAGTCAAGAATTATACACAGATCTTGTAAGAATTTTGGAATATAACTGCATTCTCTTTTGTTCAGCTGTGTGGTAATACAGAGTTAATGCTGATTTCCTTTTACATGGCTTGATATTGGGAGAGGGTCTCTCCCAGTTTAGGATTTCATACCAAAATGACAGTTGTAAAACTAACAATTTGCCTGTCAGAGAAAGGAAAAGGTACTTATGCATTTTAATGAAACTATCAGGACACTAAATATAACTATAAATATTTTTTCTCGATCCAAGCATTGTCTTTAGCCATATTGTATTAAGTGTTAATACTGGCTATAAAACAATGCATTTTTGAGTTAACAATAAGCCAGTCTCATTAAAAGGTTGTCAGTGTATCAGGTCCTTCAATGGAGAGATTAATGTAATCAGCTGGTATGGAGATGGACAATTCTTGATAGAAATATCACAAACGCCACAGTAATTTACTCACAAAATTTCCAGCTGGGCTTGTGCACTGTACAGCCACAGAGTGAGGTGAAGCGGCATTCAAGCTCTGAGCTATGACAAACATCCATGCAAGGTTACAGTAAAAGTAAAAATATTCTTAAACAATCCAATCAAAAAGACATTTTGAAAGCTAAAAGCAACCCTAACTGCTGTGGAATGTGAGATGCCCAATTATGGAAAATATATAAGCATGTATATGCATATACATAAAAACAAACACTAATATATAAACAAAAAAACTCCCAAATACGTTTGCATAAAGTTTCATGCAATCAGTTTTTTGAACATCAACCCTTCAGGCTTAGTTCACATCTAAATCCACCCAAAGGGGCCTGAAGCTGGGTGGATTAAGTCCATGACTTCTTTCAGGTCTCTTTTCACATCTGTAGCCCTTTAAAAAGGTCCTAGCACAAAACAAGACTAAGGAAAATCCATGTCTTGGCAGAGCCATACAATTCCATTATGACACCATACTACAGAGAAAGAAAGAAAAGCAATTACGAAGTGTGGACAGTAGATCTGTGATTTTCAGAAAGGCTTAGAAAGATTTATGCATTCAATTTCTTCTGGGTCTGCATCAAAATAAGACAAGCTTCACAGAGCTGTTAGGCATTTACAGAGGTAGATAGAAGTCTAGTACTTCTATCTTTTTCCTAAAAAGTCAACATTTAGTATCTTTTGAAACAGAGCCCTGGTCATTCCTCTGTCAAATCTCTTGGAAAATTCCCTGCCTATATTTCCCTCAAGTGAACTTCCCAAGGCTGCAATGCTGCTCCTAGTAAGCACTGTCAAATTCTTCGAGTGGTTCTATATTGAAAACAGACTATATAATTAATGCTGCATGTAAGCATTTTCACATTTGCAAACTATTGACAAAATCAAGGTGTTGGAAGTCTGAACAGCTCAATCTATGCATTATGTGTGCATGGCACGAGAAATTAGGGAAGCCATGCTTTGTGTGCAAAACAAAAAGAAGTGTAAGTCTAACTCTCTGAATGTTTTGAGTGTTTGGGGCCACTTGACATTTTAAAATGAGTGAGCCTATACTTAAAATTTTAGGTGTTTTGCTACTGAAATGATACTTTCAAAGTGAATAAAAACTCTCTCTAGTGCTAAAGCGATTATAACACTACTGTCCACTTAAAAAAAAAGTCCTTAAACATATGGAATAACAGAATGACTCATGGATGTATGCCATAAATGTCAGCGGAGAAGCTGAAAAAATCGGAGTTTTCTTTACATATCTAAGCAAATTCACAAAATATCACACATTGTTTTAAGGGTAGGACATGAAGTTCAAGTAATGTGCAAAATAGGCGAAAGATGAGCATCCCAAGAAAATGCATCAAATTGTAATTGTACCCCAATAGTCACTCACTCTAACTACCAAGTTTGTTCTCATTGTTCATTTCAAAGTGCACCATAAAAAATGCAAAGCTGCTAAGAACTGCTGAAATTATGGTGTTGGCAGGTGACGTGCTCCTTCCATCCTCAGATGCAGGATGGAGAGGAGCAGTGTAAGAGACAAAGCGCCAACAGGAGAAGCAGCCCGTTTTTGTCATGGAAAGGGGAAGAGTATGGACAGTGGGAAGAAGCTGAATGAAGATCCACGGAAAATGCCTGAGGAATTATACCACCAGGTCCAACTTCAGCCTTGAGGGGGTACAGCTGCTTCTGCTGCAGAGGACTCCTACACTTCTGAGCAGTAGCCACTGTCTCACTCACCTTCATTTCTTCTTAGGCAGGAGGAGCCCAAGATTCACCTGTTCCCAGTTTCTCTCTCAGTCATTGCCTTGGGACAGCAATCACTCCTGAGCCAGGAGCATTCACTCACTTCTCCCTGACAGAAGCCGAGAACCAATATCCCAGCTTGGTCACACACAGGCAGGGTTCAAACTTCCGGTGTTCCCTCTGAGTTTACTGTACTCTCATTTGCTTGTAAAGCAAACAGCAAACAGCAAACCCAAAATACTTTCTTCAAATTTGGGTCTGCAAGGTAACAGTGCAATTATCTTAAAATAGAATTTCAGTAAAAGAAAGAGAAACTCATGGATTAAGATGTTTAGAGTGTTTTCATAATGAACTCATTGGGCTCATTTGAGACTGGCCTTTAAAAATGAGGTGTGAGAAACTGTGACAAGGAGGATGAATTTGTAAACAAAATTTGAGCTTAGCCCATGAGATGCAGAGAACTATAGCCATGCTGTAAGATGTCTTGGGATCACCAGACAGAAAGTATTATCTGAAAATAGAGTGTTGGACAGAAAACTGTGGTGTGTGTAAGAGGAAATTCAATGCTCAAAAACATTTCAGGATCAATACCTTCAAGAGTACTCTATTCATCTAGAAAAAATGTGGTATCTCAGACAGTGTCAATAAACTTCCTTACCAAATACGTCTTTTGTCTGTGAGAAGACATCTTTTTCCTCAAGCACGTTTACATCATGACACCTTCAATGTGACAGTCAACAGCAATCAAAAGGTCACTGAGGAGTTTTTTAATCAAAGTCTTAAAAACCAATTAGCTTTTCTGTATTTGTTGCTTTTGTCTTCACTAAAGATGCCCTCAGTGATGTCAATAACAAAACCAGTTTCAGTTGGCTCAGAAAGGTCCACTCTACATATATTGAAATACTACATCAAGTAAACACTTTCTTTACTGTAATAATTTTTTTTAATTGCACAAATAAATGTACAAAAAGTCTTCTACACTTTAGGCGTTTTAGGACTACTTATCTCAAAGAACATCCAGTTCCTACTGAATGACCTCAAAACGACCTTTCTTTCTGAAATTTTAAGATAAACGATGCATTTGATGGCAGCATCACAAGCACAAGAAGCATATATACATACTGCTCCTGAGCCTAAACCAACAGTGTTATGAGCATTCACAGGAGCAGAATAAAAATATCACCCAATGCCTTTTCTCCATGACTTCTGAAAGACTGCTTTACTTACACTCAGCAGGGGATGATGAAGTCTTCTGCCTGATCATGGTATGCTGCTGTGCGTAAGACTTTGGGGACTGACTAAGAGGTGCTTACTGCTGGGCTAAAGGATTTTAATTTACTTAAAATTTGGGGCATAAAAGCCTTTTCCTTTTACTGCCATGCGTTTTGTTGAATTCTAAAGTGCATATTAAAGTTCATGGCTATTAAAATGACTCATTGTAGATATTCATGGATATCTCCACCAAGGAGCACAAAATGATCTGTACTGGCTTTT
Organism: Oreocharis arfaki; assembly: GCA_013398015.1. Taxonomy (NCBI): domain Eukaryota; kingdom Metazoa; phylum Chordata; class Aves; order Passeriformes; family Paramythiidae; genus Oreocharis; species Oreocharis arfaki. The sequence continues at coordinate 629,559 of VZRR01007155.1, forward strand.
GTATGGACCTTGGGGGAAAAAAACTAGTAGGTGCTACCATAATTCGATCTGACAGGAAAAATGCTTTGGCGTGAGGAGTTGCTTCTGAAGAACAGCATGGTTCTCTTCTGAGATGCAGAGTTGGAAAGTCTCCATGGGGGAACATCAGTGGAACAGTCATTTGTTCATGTTCATGGAATCCTCCATGAAGATAAATTGGCTCTGGATAGCATGAGATAGTAACGCTTCTCAGACTTGGCATGCACCAAGTTACCCAGCCCCATCAAGGATGGGAAGCACCATGAGAATTAGATCGTGGGCAGGACAGAAAAACAGGAAATGGCTCCTCCCGTTTTCTGCACCCAACATGGTTCCTCAGTTTCAAAGACCAATACAAGGAATAAGAGTCTCGCAGCTCCAGTTTCTATGTTTGGTTGACTTCTCGCTGCTGGCACGAACGGTTGGGAAGAAGCATAATGGTAACCTTTGTGGGAGCTAGTTCAAAAAATGGAGATTTCTTATCAACACTGCAGATCCCAATATGGAAATGTTTAGCACTGGAGTGGAAATTTTTGTGGAGGGAATGAACTCTGATTGAAAGGTAGAGTTAAATCTCTGCTGTTATAAACTTTATAATGAATTCTGATACCAAATATAACAAACTAGAAATTATTGTCACTGTAGTAGGTGAATTTATCATGACTTTTACTGAGAGGACAACAATTCACATTGATGCTGGATGTGATTAGCTGGAACAGAGAGTGCAATGGTAATTGGAAAGAAAAAGTCTGAGGAGATAGTCAGGGGTTGTAGTGAAGAAAAAGCCATTTCTTTCCACTTAAAATAGGAGGAGACCAAGCATTCCTACCTACCATATTCAAGAATACCAGTGGTTTCCTTCTATATTCCCATAAAGATTTTTAGCACAGCTTCCCTCTCACATAAGTATCCTTGTCAAGTCCTGCATAAGAATACAGTAGAAGCCTCCTAAATTGCTGCTCTGATACACAGCAAGTCAAAGAAGGCATTTAGTGCAGCACGCTGCAGTAACTCAAGCAATGACACATAACATCTTGTCAAGTGAGTGGCTTGCTACAGTTGTTTGCAAGCCCACATTATTCACGTGTCAATTGGAAATGGCTAAAAGACACTTCTGCTGTTAGACCCTGTGTTATTTTAGATGAATCTACCATCAGAGCTACTGACACTTTCTTCCAGTAAGGTCACCTGTAAAGTGTGGGCACAAGTTTCTTTATGAGCAGTTCATGACATAGGAGTCTCCCTCACCAGAATCTATTGCTCCTGACATCTGAAAATGGTGAAAATCCCAAACCTTCGTAGTCGTCTTTCTAGAGTCACTTGACACCCAAACAGATTTCACTGCACCTCCACATTATCTCCCCTCTCTGCTCCTCTTTTTCCTTATAGGAACTCCAGTTTCTGTAAGACAATTCCCCCACATTGTCTCTTGCATCAGAAGCTGTCATCTGGAAGACCCCCCCAAAAAAGTCTGCATCTTCCTGAGTAAAACTGAATAGCACAAGTCTAAATTATACGAGCCTTGCTTACGTGGCACTGCTGTGTGGATGACATTCAACAAACACATCATATGAAGTTTGCCGAGGGATGAGCAGAGAAGCTGTGGCTTTATATATTGATTCATAGGCAGATGTGCTTCCTTTTCACCACTGAAAACCCCACTGTGCCCTGTGTGCAGATTGGCCATGGCTCAGAGTTTGCAGGGATCTCTGTGACTACCTACATGCTGGGTGCTGTGCACACCCACCTGTTCCTTAACACTTTACCTTTCGAGCAATTAAGTCCTTTCTCACCTTCGCATATTCAGAAAGTGAAGAAGTCACACTATGCTTTGGAGAATGGACAATAACATGAGTCACAACGAACTGTAAAAACCATGAAACAGCACTGGAAAAACAGGATTTGAAAGAAGTGATCTAATCATACCTCAGTCCTAAAAGCAGTGACCATGAAGTTCAAATATTTTAAGCTTTATCCAGGAACCATGAGAACACAAGGTGAAACCTGTAAGTTTAGTGGGCATTTTGACTAAAAGCCTCACCTTGCAAGTAGCTGGCACAACACAATGTTTTAATTTGTTTTTCTAAGTAGTTTCCATGAAAAGAGAATGGAATGCAATACGAATGGAAGGCTGTGAAACCTGGGACCGGTTGCACAATAAAGGCTAAGCCATGATGTGAAACCCTGGGAGCTGTTGCATCTTGAAATACCATAAAACCAAACAACTTCTCTCTGGAGTAAATGTGATTGGTATTTTCCTGAAAGACATGGTGATTTGTTTTAAACAGTGATTGCTATCAATGCTGTTGGAATTGTACTCATTTTCTTTAGAGGACTCACTTAAATAACTATTAGCATCTACTGTTCGAACTCATTTGCATTCCAATAACATCCACCACATTATTGGCCCTGTCCACCTACACAAGAGAAAAATTGCCCTTTTTTAAAGAGTTTACAATCTGAGAGCAGTTGAATCTTGCAACATTGCAAAGAATATTTGAGTTCAGAAATAACACACATCACTATGGTTATCAGATCAGCACCTAAATTAGGATGCAACAAATCTTGGAAGGCCAGAAATTACTGACTCAAGATAAAGGCTCAAGATACATTAACCAGTACGTTTTGGAAAGGAAGCACAGGTCTTTGTTTGATTAAGGCAGTGAAACCTTTATAAAGCTGGGGTTTCAGCAATGCTGAAAACAAATAGACAATACTTTTCAAAGGGAACTGCCCATGTAAATTCCTCTGTCTCATTTGAAAATCCCAGCCAACAGCAGCAATTTTGTTTGGTTTAAAACATCGTATCACCACAGGAAACAAACTTATTCACTTTCATTCCAGGCAAGAATGAAGTGTGGGTGAGGGAGCAAACATGGTGGTAATGTGTATGCCTTCAGGTGATTTATGGGCATGTGCTGTGCTAACAAAGAAAGTGAAATTCAGAATGACACCAACAGGAGTGAAGGCAAACTGGATCCTGGAATGATGTCAGTGATTGTTCAGCTTACAAGAAAACAATCAGAAGTGAGGGTCAGCTTTCATCCTCTCTGGAGGTGAGCAGGCAAATCTGTAAACACCTTACCATCCATTTCTTTTTGTTGATGAGATTTTTGGGTTTTATTTGCTGTGCTTTGCAGTTTTTCAAATCCATATTCTTTGCCTGCACATTGGTAACACATAAATATGCTACTTACTCCCTCATGTGTTTCAGCTTGGTCTCAGCCATTGTGCTGTTGAGAGCTCTGAATCCCTGGGGCACCCCTGGAGACACTCCGGTGACAGTCCTCGAGCCTACAAATCAATGCACAGACACACGACCTTATTCACCTTCATCCCCTGAGCTCTATTGCAGAATCAAGGGCAGTCAGAAGGAGGAAGACTATTCCTGTTTCTCACAAGCCAGTGCGACATTACTTAAAGATGAATTAGATTATTAAATGCACATTAAGGGCAGCTCCTTTCTGAGGGACAAGTAGGTTTATAGCTTAAAAGCACCAGAATTGTAAGAACAATTTTTCTTCTGTGTGATACACAAGGAATTACAACAGAAAGGACAATCACCTGAGGAAGTGCTGGGACAGATCAACATCCAAGAAAATCAAATTTGTTTAGACAATATACATTTTCTTCCATTGTTTTTGTACTTATTTTTAAGAGCAAGAACATTCTTCCGAACAGGCACGTCTCTCCTTTAGCTTGATCATTACTGTAAACTGGAAGTATTTAACTTAGGAGATCACCTCTCCTTCAGATAAAGGTACTCTGTCTATGTATGAATATATATATATATATATATATATACACCTGCATATGCAAATACATATGCATGTGTGAGAAATATACATATGCATAAACACATATGCCCACTCTCTGTTTGCAGGCCTTGTGAGCTGTTGCAATATTTCAGGACCTAGGGCTCACATACCACTGAGGTACTCACCCACAGGAACATAGAAGTGCTGAATCACAGAGGATTGTCAGGGTTATCAGCCCAAATATGCTGCAATTTCATGTAGTCATTCCATCATACAAGTCTGTGGTTTTCCTAAGAAATTTATGTCCTTTCTGCCCTGACTGCTCCCACTGAAAAATAAATTCAAAGCCTCACCAGGAGCTGGTGACTAAAATCTCCCCTCTTATTTCCTGACAAAACTTCTTTATCGAGCAGTTCATGCTCATTTTCCTCCTGTGCCAGTCCTTTTCTTTGGCTTTCACAGTTCTTTCCTTCCCTTTTGCATACTCCTTTCATTTCTTTATAATTGGAAAAAAGAGATCCTATTCCAGCTTTCAATCTGTTAAGCTAAACAAAGCAGCTATTTTAGCTTCTTCTTGCAAATTGTTTGGCATTAGGATTTCACTTCCCAAAAGAGGAGGATATACATCAGGGTGGGACTACATCCTGTGTAAGTGTGTGGGCAGTGGCACACAGGACTCAAGTTCTGAACAGGGGTGGGAGGGCTCTGCATAGGATAGGACTAAGCCAAAAGTCAAACATGTTAACACAGAGCCTTGTCTAAATGAACACACACTCCCCTGCCAGCAGGCGTTTTTAGCTGGGACTCAGCTGGGGTTTGGCTTAGTTTGGGATTGCATTAACAGAGACCACATGCAGCCAGAGGGAGCTTGCAGCTACCCTCCCTCTATGAGCTGCCATAGACACTCCCAGAGAGCACCAAATGCTCTGGAATGTGCAATCATGGCTCTCCAAGGGTTAAGCTCCTATGTCTTACATGATTCTAGACCCTGATCACATACATTTGAATGCTGAGATTAAAACTTTCCTTTGTGAGTGATCCTACTGAATCACTCACACTGAGTATCTGCTGGATTCAGAAGCTTGGAAGTACAGAAGAAATGGATTCCTGATTGTGTTAGTTGGATATTTTTACACATAATTGCACATTTAAAATCATTTTCCTAACTTATCTTTACACCTAATGGCTAGGAGTTATCTAGTGCCTAAGTGTTACAACTCAGGAATAGTTAATGCAGTTTGAAAGGCGAAAAACGGAAAGCCCAGTTCTTACTGGCAACCAATTATTTCATCCATCAACGCAAAAAACATTTCCTGATCATTTCTTGTAACAGTACACATGTATATCCATATGTTTTTACATGGACTCTGTAAGCATTCAACTCCTTTAGTGGCATTGGAAAATTCAGCTATCCTCAGGATAGCCCTGAGTAAATTCCAGGTGCTATGCAAAGCAATGCTCATGACTTACTGTGTTGCATGCTCCTCTCTCAGTTGGCACAGTATTAAGGTCTAGATGTAGGGCTTTGGTGCTTTGAAACCAATCAAAAATTGATGCCCTGGGCACCAGTGGCAAAAGGAAAATATAAACCTCACAGTCTCTTAAGAAAGAGTATATTTAACCACAGGCACCAGATAAATTCTGGCATTGCTATTATTACAGGATATATCACTGTAGTAGGAGCTCAGCATAGTCTTTCTCTTTAGTGAATTCTGTATATTTATTACTACAATACTTCCTTCTCCTCTGACATTTCATTATTAAAGACATCCTTCTTGTTTGTTTTGGTTTGTTTGTTGTTTTTTTCCTGAGATTTCTGGCTAAATAATTCATATTTTTTCTACTTTACACATTGGCAGTTGGCCAAGAAAAACTTAGTCTCTATGTGCAAACTCTCTATCTTCTTCTCCATTTAATATGATTGTCTGGCTACTGCAAGGCAGCACGGACTGAAGATTGTAGGATGCTGCAAAGGTGTGGTTAGTCATTAAAAAAATGGATTCTCAGTGAAGAATACTAGGAGCTTGATACACTAGTGCTACAGCACACCTCAGCAAATTTTGCTGGGCTGATTCATAACCATTCCAACTTCTATATCAAGAGTATTTTCTTAGAAGTAGCTACTTGATTGATAATATATTTTGCACCCAGCTTCAGGCAGTTTGTGTACCCACATATCAACGCACAACAAGGAACTATGCTTCTTCAAAAAGTTACCAGTAATTATTTGCATTTTTCATCCAATATATCATTCTTGATCCATTAAACAAAATCAAATGAAACGAAAAGAGCATTGACTTTTCAAAACCAGGTATTGTGGCTTCTAAATGTATTTCAGTGTCTCCAAGTGTCTAACCCAGTATGGCAGAGGACAACATGGGGCAAAGGGCAAAAGATCTTTTCCTTCTCAGGTAATAGGGCACCAGTTTGAGGTTTTCACTGAGGATCTGTAGGGAAAGGAATTTATTCGCGAGTGCATTATCTGGTAAGAGCTTTCATAAATTATGGTCCAAAGGCATTCCTACAAACATTTCTGCTAACGACCAAAGAATTGGTGTCCCACATCTACTGCATCTCTTTGTAAGCAATGATGTGTTGTGAAGCTGTTATCTCCACTGAATCACAAACTTCCGTCTGGATTTCAGATTTCTTTTCTTCAGCTTTCACTGCTACATATGAGACCCTACAATGCCTTTTTGTACAAGAATCAGATGTGTTTTCCTGATCCATAAACAACTCAAAGTGGCCCAACTGCCCCGAGCCTTCTCTTCCTTTCTGCCAAGCAAATTTAGTAAATTGTAAAATGAGTTTTTCAAACTCCCTTTTCTTTTGCGGTTCTTTTCTGGGATCTTCCTAATTTTTCAATTTATCAGCATGGCCTATCTTATTTCGAATGCACTCCACATGGACCTGTATTGCCAACACAAAACCATCTGTGTACCACACTAAAGCTCTGGTATTTCGAATGACTCTGTGGAACTCCTTGAGGAGAAAACTCAGTTACCTCCCAAGTCCTTTTATAAACACTCAGATTTATACTAAACAAATTCCACCTGTTGAAAAACAATGTATATTTATTGCATCCTTTTTATTACAGCCTTTGCTGACATAAAAAAAAGTTCTAGTTTTTTTCTTCTTGGTCGTTCTCTAACAACCACTTGAAATGACCCATGATATTTTCGTGATATTTTAACAATGAAAAACGCTACAAGAAATTCTGTCCTGGCCAGACTGCCATGAAAGCCATACTGTTTTCAGGAGTAGCCATTATAATCGTGTTGTAGCTCTGTAGCCCAGTGATATGGTATTGCCAGTGCTTGCACCAGGCCACACATCTGAAACTGAGTCTGCAAGGCTTCAGGCTTTGTCTGATCCTATCTCGCCCTGACAGAAATTTTGATTTAATTGCTTAAGCTATAGCAGCAGTTCTTCCAATTACTGCGTAATGAGGTTTTTCTTTTCATTTCCTCTTATTCTTGTAACATATAACCTCTATTTTTAGATGGATATATTTCTTTGGAGAAAATCATACCTAATTACTACCTTAGCTTGGAGAAAGGCTATAGGTTTCAGCACACACTGGTTGGAGATTCTTTTAATGATAAAAGTACAATTTAATTCTTTAATATTACAATTTTTAAAAGGCATCTTCTTTTCCTTTAAATTGAATGAAAAAAGATTAAGATAAGGCAGTTTCTAATACTAAGATTGTTTTTAAAACACCACTGTTTGGCTAATGTTCTTGTCTGTTCTCAGCAGCCTTCAGGGCAATTCCTCTCTTTAATTAAAATAACAAAATATCAAAGCACAGAGCAGAATTTTGTCCTTATTTCAGTTTCTGCAAACCCATTGCAGACAATGATGCTGCAAATGCATAAATGAGTGCAGAATTTGGAGACAGGGGGTTCTCTGTGACTGTGAAGAGAAACTGGATGTAAGCGTTCCTTCCTTCACTCCTGAGGGTCTCCCTGGCATGGGACCCTGAAGGTGACCAGTGGCTGCAAGACTGTGATGGCCACAGCTTTGATTACTTCCTTTCATCCTTCTTTTTTGGCTCACTCTTCCCATCTGTCCATGCTCACAACCAGGGGTGAAACAGAGCTCAGCACTGGAAGAATTTCTGGAAGGAGGACTTCCTAGGATTCTCCTGTGTTGTGGTTTTAGAAAATATCGAGCCAGGTTTATCTCGACTGAATGAATGCAAATGAAGCGACTAAATGAGACTGCAGTTCCCGTGGGAGCCTTTGGGAACTCAGCTGGCCTTTCATGCAGCTCACACTCAGGCTGCTGCTGGCACAGTCCCACCCCGTGGCCTCCGAGGACAGTGACTATGGCAGCCACAGTAAATAGCTTTCTTTAATGTAAGTTTTCTTTTCAGCTTTTAAGTAGACCACAAGAATCCAGGTTTTCAAACTCCAAATTCATAGACAATATTTTGCCAGAGATTTTAGGAATAAATTAGAAACTTAAATTCTCATTGTTTTCTTTGTACCTATAATGAGATACTGTAACATAAATTAAGTACTATCCAAACCTTGATCATAATTTTTAAAAAATTAAATATTTTAACTCATTTTATCCTATTGTTACCAGGACTAAAAACTATAAAATAGCTTCTATATCCTCAAATATCTTCCTCTGGAGAAAAAATGACAGTAGCCAAGTTTTTAAAAGTGTTTGTTACAACATTCTACACTTCTGACTATCATGCTTTATGACTTTATCGTTTTCAACAAAAGCACTTAACTGCTTATGCCTTTTCTTTCGGTTTAATTATACTTCTCTGCAGTAGATTAAGGAAGTAATTTTCAAGGAGATCACATTTTTTGAGTTATTTTGTTGCAAAATGGAAATAGTTGGACTCTGATGCACACAGACTGCTAATAACTGCTGCTATCTAAGGAAGAGATGTCACCTTACCCAATGAGCTGTTATTCAGGACACTCTCCAAATACTTAACCATTGCCTCCATATCACTGTCCTGTGAACAAATGAAATAGGAACAGCATTAGTGTGAGCACAAACTTAGATAGAAACACTACATACCAGAGGTATGATCCCACAAACATAGAGGATATCACACCAGTAAATGTCAAGATTAGACTTTAAAGAAGTTACATTGCCCAGGAGTTTTTCTATGTTTTCTTCTCCTAAAACATCAGAGTTTGGAATGATGTTATAACCAAACAATTATTTAAGTCAGATTCCTTGTAGAACACAAGTGTTTAGAACAACAGTGCATGAAGTTTAAAGGAGATAAATTTACTGTGGGAGGTGGTGTGCACTGTCTGAAAATACACCAGCATTTTATCACCAATTAGTCCTGGAATATCTAAAACAATATTACATTGAAAAAAGTGAATACATACTTTTTAATTATGCAAACTTTTTTTATGCTTATGATAGCTGCCCACAGCAAATTAATACTTATCTTCCATGTAATTGCATCTACTTATATGTCTAGTAACAACAACTAATCGAAAAATTTTTAATTAAGAAGAGATTTTAACATTTTTATATTTCAAGCGTTCTGTTACCAAACAGATGGCTAACAACTTTGCCATGATATCTTTCATATGAAATGCTGTTTGTGTACACAGATGAAATTTAAAGTTCTGGCCATTAAGCAATGATTGCTGTCCAGGAAGTACATCACAATTTTATGAAAGTCCAAGATAAACCTGGGCTCTAACTGTTTAGAAGCTGCTGCCATATCACATTCAACAACACAGCATTTCTTGACTATTTAAAACTGACAGTCAAAATCTTGACCTTGCTAAAAAACATGTCAGAAATACGTATTTTAAAAAAATATTCAGCACTCTATGCCTTTAAGACTTAAAACAATGGAATAAAAAGAAAATGTATCGACCTCCACTTCTACAATGGACAATCTGCTTTATATTCTGTGATCTTACTAAAAATGCTCATTCTAAGTTTCTCAAACTTAGGAACTGCCAGTATACCTAAACAGGACAGCAATAATTGTTGACAATGACTGCCAGCTGGTTAGAGACCTTTGGTGCAAGTGGGAGTTGTTATGGATGGCCATGAACTGACTATTCTTCACCCCAAGTTGTTTCAAGGGCTTGCGTTTGAAACAGGCTCTGCCACTTTAGCTGAGGTTTGCAAGGTGGGAATCAGCTTCTTGGTTGGCCATTGCAACAGGTAACCCACAAGCTCATAGGTTTGAAGGAGCCTCTTTGCCCTTTTGGAGCAGTCTGTGGGGTCCTGATTGGATCAAGTCAGCACAAGGGTTTCCGGTTCTGCAGCCAAGAAATGCTACAGAATGCATTCACTACATTAATATATACAGTACATATTAAATATTGAATTAAGACAGACTCAGTATTACAGATATAATTTCTCTATACTTCTAAAAAAAAGAACCTTTAGGACTTCATTAAAAAGTTATTAAATATCTTTCATTCAAAAGTAAAAATTTATATTAATTTTATGCTAATATTACTTTGTACTTATTTTTATTTTCATTATCACTAACAGTTAACCACAAATCTACAGATAGACAAGAGCACAGTAAATAACCATATACAACACTATTGCTTTAATAATTTTTTTTTCTTTTTTAATGGGATAAAGCCAATCCTTTGACTTCTCACAACACAACTTCGTATTTACTCCAATTACAACAACAAAGCTGATTTTTTCTCATTATGCTGTAAGGCAAAAGATACATTTTCACCTCTTTCACCACTCCTGTTTTTTCCCCACTTGGGTTTAGCACTGGAAGAGGATTTAGCTGTTTCATTTAATGTATTTCTTTAATCTTTCTCTCTTTTTTTGCAGAGAAAGTAAAGCCCTACAGAATGGACAAGGGACTCTGGCAGATGCCCAGAACAGAGGCACTCCCTCGCATAGGGGCCCTTGTGGATGAATGCTTGCACATTTCAGATTCAGAACAATCAATCCCAATTCTAACAGCCACAAGCCATGCTGAGGCAGGTGTTAGGAATCCAGTGGAGCATCTTTGGGGTCACCACACACAGACCACTCAGAGCTGCTGGAGCTACGATAACTTATGCCAGCTGATTGTCTCTCTTGACAATCTCAGAATCAACTTGGAATTTGAAAACAGGAACCAACTGAATCACGGTAGTAGACTTTGTCATAATGAAGAGGGTGAATTTGTTATTATGGTCACTGAGAAAAACCACTGAGAGCATGGTGATTAACTGCAGTAAGGAGCATTCACTAGTGTCTCAGCTAAATCAATGCAAATGGAAGCTTCATTACACACTAACTTTTCAAGATGAAACCTCTGTTAAGCATCACATATTAAAATGTTTTTAAAAACAGTTTGTCATTCCCTTTCATGATTTCCCCCTAATAAGAAACTTGTTCTCCTAGGAAAAAAAAAGCATGTGGAAAAGAGCCACTGGCTTGAAGAGGTGGAGGTCTGGAAAAGTAATTGGCAAATTGCTGCTTGAAATCTGTCAATGTGCATTTCTGCTCCGAAAGAAAGGAACAAAGGACACTGAACTCCAGTGCTGGATGATGTAGCTGAAATCAGATACACTGTATTGAAAGGCATCAACATGAGAAAAAAAGCTGTCTCAACTCCCATCCTAAACCTTTCAAATTACAGTGTTTCAGTGCCTAACTCTACCTTCCTAAGTGGTCTTACATCCCACGAGGCCACTACTTCTCAGACTGTCTTGACATCTGCAGGAGCCTAATTTAGCTAGAATAAACACCTCATATCCCTTACTACACTTGCACCTTAATATGTTGTTCAGTTAGATGACTTTTCTGACCCCATGCTACTGCATGAACATTGGAATTTTTTTTAATCCTTGTTTGAAATAATGGGGTCACCAGAGAGCACCACCAGATGCAGCACTTCTGCACTCTCTGCACAAAACTAACTAGTAAAGCAATCTTGGAATTGGAAATTGGAGAGATTTGCAGAAATTAGCTTGCAAGTCCTTACCGTGTTGCAGTGCAATGATTTCTTTTTTAGCACACACCTTTAAGAGCTTGATTTAAAGTGTCTTTGAAGAAAGGGTTTAAGAGTATGAATCCCATCACAGAAATTGAAGTAGGAGTTTTGGTATTAAGTAAATGACTGCAGAAGCAAACCTTTGCTATTCTAGTAGGATCTGAAGCTTATTATTAATACTGTGCATGATCCCACCTACCTCTGAGTGGGATTCATCTCACATAACTGTTGACATCCAGAAGAAGATGTCGTGTGCATGTTAATAACTGTAGATCCCTTTATAATCACCAAAGAGGGACCTCTCTGAATATTCCATCCAACCTGCACTAGATGTTTACTCCCTAAAAATGCTTGCTTACTTCCCCTCACAGTACTGCCTTTCTGTTTGTTGAGCCCAGACACACATGTTCAGATTTGCACAGCTATGTTCAGTCTGCTTTGACCTCAGACTAACTGCAGAATTTTTCACTTGAGAAAGCAAAAATTGCCTATTTTCATTTCCCAAGAAATAGAAAAGGTAATTTTGTCAATACCCAGAAAAACGCTTATTGAATAACTTAAGGTGCTGGGGTCAACACGAGAAAAGCACAGATAATTAGCTCCTTTGATAGAGAAGTCCCAAAAGGCAAACCATCACGGGGGTGCATTCCAGTCAGTCTGTGCAGGCCAGTTCACAGAGGGTCAGTGCTCTGTGTGGTGGCAAAGCAAAGCCTCAGGGCCACGGGAACTGGACAGAGACAATGGGGTGCCAGTGGGATGGTTCTTCCAGCCCATCATGCTGGTTCTTGTCATCATGGAATTTCTAGTCACTGCAACATGAGGGACTGTGGCTGCTCACATCCGAATGCCAACACCTAATTTATTCTGCATTACTGAGAAATCTATTTTTGTCTTCCGCCCTTCATTAATTCTAAGCCGCAGTCTGCCTGTTCAAAAACACTACTGATTGACACTTAACGATACCATCAATGAAAGTTGAATGAAAATTTCAAAAGGCATTCTAAAAAAGAAAAATTGTCTCAGAGTCTGATGAAAATGAGCAGTAATTCAGTTTTCAAGAGTATCTCGTGGTAGACTTTCTGGGCAATGGTTTCTTTGTATGTCTATGTGTTGTGGGTAAGCATAAGCCAGAAAACTGAAAAAAAACTAGTGTCTAAGATATTCCACTGTTTTGCAATTGACTAATAATTTCTTTAGACCACTACTGCACAAACCGCTCCTGAATTTTAAGGCATCACGTGTGTTTGATTCGAAAGCTAGGAAGACATGCCTTGATTGAATGAAGCTGTTTCTGAGTAAACTTCAAGTTTTTCTTATGGGACAATTTCAGGATCCCCTGCTACCGTGGTAGAAGTAGAGTTCTGATTTCTCACACTTTATTTTTGCCTTAAAAACTACAACTCAAAGAAGCTAATAGTTTATTTTTTTCAAAACCCACAAGTTATTCATAATTTAGCAAAGAGTATTAGTCTACTCAGCCAGTTCCCTGGAATGCAGAAGATGTCACACTGTGTTCTGCAAACTTTGCACATGATCACAGAATAATGTAAATTTTCCTAGGCAGAACCAGATAGAGGCACTGTAGGCCATGCTCGAAACTGGTGGCCCATGGGAAAAATTAATAGATCCTGAATGCCTTAGGAAGATCCATTTTCAGAACTGCCTCAGGCACTTAAATTTATTGATTTCACTGAGACTTGATCACTGGAGACAAGATTCATCTCAGGTCATTCTGATCAGATCTAAATTAGGTGCCTTTTCCAATAATCTTCAACCTTCACACTGCAATCCCTGACTTTCTTGTGGCAGCCTCAACTGATAAAGCTACTTCAAGCCTTTCAACAATAAGTTTTCTCTTCACAGACTCTTTCTGTGATGTGGAAAAGTCTACAGAATTGCTGGTCAAGTCTTGCTGCTGTTTAGGCTCATAGTTCATCACACAGTCCTAGAAAATATGTCTAATATAGGCAGGAACTAGAGGTGTCTATCTTTGCCTGGGAATCAGAGCTGGAATTTAGATCTTATGCTTGAAGTATAGCGTCAGCATTAATTTAATTTAAATCATAGGTAGCATTTGAGAGGATCCCACTCTGAGGGTTTTAGAGTCACAAGGATGTTTTCTGACAATGATCTACCCTAAGGCATTCATGGGGTTGTTGTCTTTAATCTTGAAGGAATGCAAAAATCTTTCTCATCAATATCTTACAATACACATATAATTAATTCATGCTATTGATTTATACACGTACTCCTAACAAAAAAAAAAAAAATGAAACCCAGCAATGTCAGCAGGACAAATGCTGGGAAGGAACTCAGTTTTCTCATGGAAAATGAGCATCAAGTGTACACTGTGTTCCCAAAGGTCACACATACCTGGTGATTTGTCTTAGAGACCGTCCATGACAATTCTGCATCTTCCTCCTCTTCACTGTCTTCTGAACAGGATTCAAACTCATCTTTATAATATTCTTCTGCAATTTCTGGGTCTTCAGGGATCTCTAAAGGCAATTATGAGTTTATAGCATACATAGAGAAAAAAATGTATGATCTGAAGCAGATACAAATAAACTTTATAGCACCAATGTTATGTCAATAGCAATGAATCCTGTAATTGAAAGCAAAGGATAGGTTCTCAGATTAAAATGTTCGTCTTTGATGATGTGATAAGCAGTGCTAAAGCTGTCTCTGGCAAAGGACAAATCCTCACCATATGTGAATTAATGAACTTAAAGGGTCTGTATTGATATTGCACTGAAATCTCTAAACTGTACAATAAATCAGGCTGGAAGTGACTTTATGAGATCATTTAGTTAAAGCAGGGCCAGTATTTAATTGAATCCAGCTTTTGTGAGCTGAAATTATAACTCAGTTTTGTTTTCTCTAACACACATAACCTGAGGTGAATACGACTGCTAACCTAAAATGGAAAATGATATGTATCAGGCACATATTTAAAAGATATGAGAAATTAAATCTATGTATTTTTCTAAACTTTCTTGAAGCAAAGCTATGATAAAATAAAAGAAACTAGTTTAAAGTCAAGCTATGCATACTTTGATGTCATGCTCTCTCAATGTATTATTATCACAAGTTTCACTAATAGCAGTGAGTGCAATATTACTATAGCCAATGAGCCCATGAAATGCAGTAATTGGTATTAAAACTCAACACATTCATCACAGCTTGAAAGACACTCCAGCCACTCTGCACTGGATGAAATCCTTTAGTATCCCAGACTCTGTACGAAGGAATTAGTGAAACAGCTTGAAGTCTGATTGCATCTCCTTCAGGGAGATATTATTACAAAAAATATTAGTTGAAGACAAAAAATATTTAATGTTCAGCTGTCATAAATCATCATGGTCATAACTTTAGCTACTGCTAATTCCACTCTCCTCAGTTAAGTCTGCCCCTTTAGAGAAATATGAACTATCTTAAATTTTATTACATTGAAAGAAATTAAATTCGAACAGTATGACATTAAAATTATTAATAGATTTTTTAATTGTTTCACATGGATAAAAACCCAAAAGGATTCAAGCAGGGGAACACAATTAAAATCCATTAAAAGACATTTGAGTTTGGGCAGGAGTAAAAATTCTAATCTTTAAGGTGAAAGAAACAGAACCCAGGAAAACAGTGAAGTTGTATCTATCTGCAACACTAGGTGGTTAAGCTCTTCTTTTGAGATGTAAGCTCCACTATCTACTGTTTCCAAAGTAATTTCAAAAATACTTCCTTTCTTTATAAATCTGATTTAGCTCCAAAACGCTGACTCATTTTCACTCAGGTTCCTGTTTTAAGATATTTATGGAAGCCCAATAAAAGCCCCATGCGCCACTGTCACAATTTCTAATCCTAATCCTTCCTGTTTCTATTTTTCACCTTTCTTAGTTTGGAAAACCAAAAAAACCAGCAAGCAAACAACTAATCAATACATGAGCTGCCAGAAGAAGAACACCCCCAACCCAAAAATGTTTTCTCACAAAAGAAAGCATTTATTTTTGTGTTTAATTGCTTGAGTTATACAAAGAGCCATTTGACAGAAAATTCTAACACTTCATTAAAAAAGAAATCTTAAATATCATCCTTTCTACCTGGAAAGAACACTACAAAATTAGGATACATCTCCTTTTCCTTGTGAGGTGAACATCGATTTTTCTTTCTTGCAGAGAGGCTGTCATGCCAGTGATTAGGATAATTTTATTAGGTTCATGTGCATTTTGTCTATGTGCATTCAGATACATACAAAACAGCCCATTTATTATGCTGTAATACAAACATCAGACGATGCTGGTGTTTTCTGAGTCATCTTCTCCTCCCACATTCCGCATTTGTTTGCTGCTGTACTAAAAAATGCAAGTCTCCCCTTTCCAGCCAAACAAGGTGTCAAAATCAGTCTTTTTACTCATAATTCTAACTTGAAAATGTCTGCTCTGCCTACTGTAAGCTCTATACTTTGTGAGCAGCCCATGACCACACAAAACTGGTGATGCCCCTGAACTATGCAGAGAGGCTGGCAGTGGCTGTATCCTACTTCCATGCCAGCTTTTGCATCCTTGTTGGAATTATTCACCTCATCATTTGTGAAATTGGTTTGGCAGCTGTTCATAGACAGCCAGTTAATCTGAGTTTAGTAATACAATTTGAAATGCTAGTTTAGATGCTAGCAGTGTTCCAGGGCATACAAGTTTACTGGCCCCAATTCAGAAACAATTCTGAGTGGCATTTCTGAAAGAAGACAGCACTTCCAGTGGATGGGAATTTGGGATTTACCTAATACAAGCTCTTAAAACATTTTGGTTTTATGACTAGTATCTTTAAAGAAGGAGTCTTCAAAGCATCTTAACATTTATTTAAAGTGTTTTCATATAACAATTCTTCGAGTCCTACCAAAGTAGACTCAACTCCCAGTCCTCCATGTATTGCAGAAGCACAAGACATCTCTGGTTCTCTGCAGAATTATATGAGTACAGAACAGCTTATTGAGCTGAGACCCAGGATCAGAGGAGTTTCAAAAATAGATAAGGTGGATTTGGCACAGCAGATAACATATATCAACACAGCAAGCTGCACCTTGTGCAGACAGCTTGAGAGAGTTGGTATTTTCACTTTAGGGCAGGCACTGTCAGGGGAGTTCAGGCCCCATAAGCCTCCATTTCCATGTCAGCAGTCCATCCTCTAGGATATTTGCTACCTGAGTTTTCCCACGATTCCATGTGATTTCATATACACCTCCAACTTCCACAAACCAGGTGACAAAAGGCTGGTCACTGCTCCCATTACTGGTGAAGTTGCACAATTAGTAATGCAGCACAGAAAAAAATTCTTTGCTTTGTGCTTTCAGAGAAGTATTTTTAATAAAAACGGTGGTCTTTGGGCTAGGCTGTTTGACCTTTTTTTGACCACTGCAAAGCCTAACACAGACTGCAGTGACAGGACCTTGACCCTGTCCTTTGTCCCAACAAATGAAGCAGATATTAAGCCCATTTGTGCCTGGGAGGTACTTGGGTAAAGAAGTGGTGCCAGTGAGGGCAACGCCAAGTCTATTGTGTTGAAAGAGGAAACAAAACTGCTGCTGCAGAACCCAGGGGACCCTGCCTCTGTTTTGACAGCTGGACTGGCATCCAGCTGAACATCTCTGATACAGCATACTTATATTCTCCATAGGGAGCACAAGGAAAGGTCTCTACAGCTGCTTCTGCCCCCTCACACCCCCATATCTGTCAGCTGATCTCTGAAAGCACATTGTGCTTATCCAGCTGTGCATATTGCACCAAGGCCAGTCACAATACCTTTTATTTGCTTACAAAGCATTGAATTCAGAACAAACTCAGCTGTTGCTTTAGTATTACTAAATGGCTTAGGTGTCGTATTGAGACACTTGATACTTGTTATTAGATAGTCAAAAGAAAACAAGATTTGAATAAAAACATTCCTCTTTAGATCTCTTTCTATATAGTATATTAGTATGATGCTAATAGTGGAATGAAGAGTAAAAACCCATTATCTAAAAAAATCATAAAAGCATGGTTATTTCCCAAGAAGACAAGCTAAACAGAAAACAGAGGAACATGATACTTGTAATATTTTGCTTAAATCCACCAAGAGCTTGTTTTAGATAGCATGGTAACTCGGCAACAACAATTCTCTCCGAAGAGATGAAAATACTTTGATAAATATTTTTAATTTTCTTGTGCCTCAAAGTCATACTTGTCATGGTTGCATTGATGTGGTATTCCCACATTCCAGAGCATGCAGAAGACAATAAGTAAGGCCACTTTTATTTTTTAAAAAAAGTAAAAGAAAAAAAGAAAACAGAATGGTGTAACATATGTAAATTTTCACCATTCGTATTCACAGTAATAGAGTCACACTTGACTCTGAAGGACTATCGTACCTTTTTGATCCAAAGGCTTCATTACATCTTTGGAGAAAGGCAGATTTTCTCAGCTGCCACATTGCCATCTTAAGGAAAAAATTGCTGCAGTTTCATGCAGATATACTTCTTGGTCTGCACAGTACCACACACTCGAAAGTGGGGAGCAAATCACTCAACTGCTCTGACACACTGTCATGAGACATGGACTGCTAACACAGTGATGTGAACCAGGACACCAGAAAGTGGTGCTGCCACACCTCTGCTGCCACAGACTGACACAGAGAACTCAGCAAATTCGGAGAGAGGGCGAGCACAAAGACAATTGCACTGCCCCGCCTTGCAAGGCTTTGTACATGAGCCATCCTGGGGGCTGAGGCAAGAGCAGGGAAAATCATTCCTCTGCCTTCTCCTTCTTTGCTGCACTGGGCTACAAGACAGGCCACTGGCAGGACCTCATCACTAGCACAAAGGTGCCCCATATCCTTTCCTTTCTGTGGAAATGCATCAGCAAATACCAGTTTGATCCCATATGAGCAGGTGTTACCTACTGGAGCAAATGCCACAGGAGTACCCAAGCGGGGCACAGCACTGGAGCACCTGAGTGAAGAAGGGGCTGTGAGAGCAGGGTCTTTTCAGCCCTGAGAAGGGAAGGTAAAGGGGAAACCTTACTGCTCTCTATGACTGTCTGATAAGAGGACAAGAGGAAGATGGAACCAGTCTCCTCACAGAGGTGAATGGTGATAGGACAAGACACAACAAACATCATCTGGAACATCATAAACTATGATTTGACATTATGAAAAAAAAAAAAAGAGTGTGGTCAAATACTGAAACATGGCTTAAAGAAGCTGCAGGAGCTCAATCAACCTTTGGAGGTGTTGAAAACTTCATCAGAAACTCCTGAATAACCCGATCTGAAAAGAAGGTCTTTGAGCAGGGGATTGGACTAGACTGCCAGAGGTTCCTTCCACCCTGAATTATTTTATAATGCCGTGGCTATGTGATTCCTCACAAACAGTTTAGAATCACCCCAGATCTATTTATGTGTGTGCACGTATTTAACATACTAAACAAGCTAAGCAGAAACTTCGGAGCTGGCAAAAGGAGCTGGTGCACAGGGCTGGGCAGCTCTCTTCAGAACTGTGCATCAGTTATCACAGAGGGAAGAAACAGAACAGGATTTCTGCCTTCAAGGTAGAAATCATAAAGAGCTGAAGCACTGTCAGTAGGAGAGAAGTTTGAAACACGGAGATACGTTTCCCTGAGCTACATCGTCCTGAACGAGAAATTATACTGCAAAGGAGATCAAGGGCTCTGTGCCCCTCTGCAGCTCAGGACAATACTCATATGATTAGAAAAAATAAAATAACTCCTTTATTATAGTCTAAGCCCACTCAGATTGGTTTGGGGGTTTGAGTAATTTTTTTTTCCCCTGTGCAAGACAAAACCCTTCAACTTTAAAAGTTTCTGTCAAAGAGAATCAATCGTTTGGTCAGGTATAGATGATAAATGCATCTTCAAGCTCCGAAGCTTCATTGTTCAGAAAGTCAGTGGAATCTTTTGTCCATCTTTTCTAAACTAGGCTGAAATAGACTCTCCGAACATACATTTAAGAAATTAGCTAGGGGATGTACAGGACTTTTGTGCCCATGAAAATTCTGTACAATCCTTCTGGATAAGCACAAAAGGACTATGTGCAGCTTAGACATAAAGCAAAATGAGTTCTTCTAAAAGAGAACTGGAAATATAACCAAATTCAAATGTTAATACTTTATAATTCTCCTCTTTGCATTTCAAAAAAAGAAGAAAGCTCCAATTAATTTGTGGGAGTCACTGAGTGAAGAATTACATATTGTGAAATAGCTAGAAAAAGAGATACAGAAGATGTAAATCAGAATGGCCTTACAGGAATCACCTACAACTTGATGTTAGAAAGAAAGCTGCAAGTTTCAGAGTGTTCTTCCAAGGAAAAATTACCTTTTTTTAACCAAAATTAAATTTCCAAGAGAAACGTTTTATTTGAAGGACACAGGTTTTTTCTCCCAAAACCTTCCACCTCCTACTATTTTACCAGTAAGTACAGAGACAAAGCATGAGAGGAAAAAAGAAGTTCTTAAAAGGAGTGGTTAACAAAACTGAACAGCAAGAAGGAACACTTTAACCACATTTTCCCCTACTTTTCTGAATAATTTGTTGTTTTTTTCTTCTGATTTCCTTGTTGTCCTGTATACAGAAATGGGAGCTCTGGTAGGCAGTGACGATGAAGATGAAGCCATGCTACGTTTCAAACGTGGTTTAAAACTCAGCAAATCTAAAAATCTTTCAAATATTCAGAAATCTTTTTAGCAATGATGGGTGAATGAAGAGAAAGAACAATGCAGTAATGTAGTCAATAACAGGGAGCACTTAGTGAGTTTCAGATGCAATTCCCTTCATGCATAAAGAGTCCTTATTATTGTAAAAGTTGCCCTGCTATTTGCACTGCTTCCAGCAGTAACAGACCAAGAGATGTAAACTGAAGGAAAAGTGACCTTATGACATCAACTTAAAACTACTTTACTCGCTGAGTTATTTTAAACTTTTTTTATAAGTCAATGTATACTTTCCAATAAAAATTCAGATTTCCTCCTGAATCTGGCATATACCCACCTTCTGACACTTTCTCTTTCAGTATGACAACAGTGTTGGGAAGGAAAAAGTCCACATGTTGACACAAAATCTGCCCCTTAAGAGACTCACTTCCTTCTCCCTGAGATTTGGTTCAAGAAAGCCATTTTTAAGACTTAAACTGGGGGCATTTCCACAACCAGAAATTCCAGAAAGAGAAAAAAACAAATGGGAATGGCTCATATCCAAACTTGGTGCAAGCAGTTGTGCACATAAGAGTCTGGATGTAGCAAAGATGCAAAATGCATTTAATTTGGATATAAGCAATAATACAAGTTATATGTTGAACAAGTAAGAAAAACAAGCAAATGATTGCAACCAAGCAAAAAGGTATTGAGCCCTTAAACATGTAGATGAAATGAACTTGTGAAAGCACATATTTACAAGGTCACAGGGGTACACTTTGCTCTGTGAAGCAGAAAACATAGCAGGAGAATTCAGCCAAGATCTTAATTGCTGTCACTTTCTCATTCCCTCCACCTCGTTGTCTGACAGTCACACGCACTGGTAGAATCTGCAAACTAATTCAGCATTTACATCTTCCTTCTGAGCAAAATCTTCTTCACTTGGAGTTGCCTCCAGCTTCTTGCATCACCACATAACTTGTCTCAGCTCCCCAGAAATGCTCTCTAGTTTGATAAGTAAGCCATAAAACTGCAGCTGGGGCTGGACTGGGAGTCCTTATAAGATGTTCTTCAACACCATCTTGTTCACTGATGCTTTGTTTGCAAGCAAAAGCCTGGTGCGTCTCTATTTACATCAGTTTAACCTTGGGTCTAACGTGCAGTGTAAAGCTATGTTGCTCTGCATGTAGGACAACTTGGAATAAAAACTAGCATCTTTCTAAGGAAGATTTAAAACACTGAAATGATCTGAAAGTATCTGGTATAGAATCCAGTATGCACTATTTTTTCGATATATACAATCTCAGTGCGTGTTCTTCTAATTGCTTCCTAAATTCACAGAGTGTTTCATAATTTTTTTTTTTTTACATAATGCTTTGGAAGGAGTGAAGGGAATTCCTGTGCTGTTTTTAAAAAGACTTGGCCAGAATCATTTTAACTGTAGTCATTGACCAAGGCGAATTTTGAGCTAGGCTCTCTTTATCAATGCCAAACTAAACCAGTATGAAAAATAGACTAGAAAAAAAGTAGGAGCTATAGAGTAACATAATTTGCTCTCCCCACACTTTGAAAGTGCTTGGGTTTTTTTTACATAACTGCTGTGTAAAGACTTCATTCTGCAAGCTTCCCTCTGCAAATCTGCAAGAGCAAGACTTCTTGTAAGAAGTAAGCTGTGAATTTTTGTGAAGCTATGAAAAGATTTTAGTAGCTAGGCATGTTGAAGAGTTGATAGATTTGGAAAAGGTTTCCTGAGGAGGTTATGGCTAGAGTTCAACTCCTGCTCTCCAAAGGCAATACTTCTAGGAAAGACCTCCTTAAACAAGAACAATAATGTTTTAGTCAATGATTAAAAAAAAAAAATCATTGATTTATTTTCCACTTTCTGGCCAAAACTTGCAAACTTCATTAAATCTTGCTTTTGCTAGAATAAATCAGATTTAGTATTCCTTTAATTGAATCTGGGACAAGTTGAGCACAGTGTGAAACCAAGCAAAGAAAACAAGAGACAGATTAGGAGGTCAGAGGAGCACGCTACGCCCTCAGATCCTGTGAGAGCCTCAGGAATTTGTCACCCTATGTTCCCAGGACAAGTGTAGGACTGGTAACTGCAAATGCCAGAGTGAAACAAGCGAGTTTCTCTCCATAAGCATCCCACACTATCATTGCAGCAAGTCTGGGATCCTGGAAGTAGGATAACTACATGAAAGAGGAGACCAACGGGTAACCACAGCAGAACTCACAGCGATGCTGTCTTCTTAACTGAGACAACATTTCCTGGTTACAAAGGATCACATAACAAGAATAATGCAGAAAGGTGCTCAATGCCACTTATTAGAAATACTATTCTGCTTTATTTTGACTTACCAGACTGAAAAAAAAAACAGGACTTGACTTTCCTCAAAGCCTTTGAGCAGTGTGATCACTTGTATGGTCATCTTTTGGAGTGTTACTCAGTTACCCACCAGTATGATTAAGTACCATTTTACTGGTACCAAAACAAAGGTGTATGTGCACAGACACGTAAAGATGTGCTCAGAAATATTACAGGATTTTAACCTTCCAAGACTTACAAAACTACCTTGAAAATCCTTCAACGAAGCTTGTAAAAATACCAGTCTAGAAAAAAAGCACAGTATTTTACAATGAGTGAACATTTCCTATTTGAGAGCCAACTGAACTTTGCCCACTTGAAAGCCAAAGCAATATGTCCGTAACTTAAAATTAGCCATGGAGACACAGGAATAATATACACAATTACTGTAACATACTTGGCTATTTTAAAACTGTAATGAAATCAGGGGTTTGCCAGGTGTAATGTATTGCAAGATATTAAGCTAAGGAATTTAACAAGTTATAATCTCTGCAGCATACAGGAATAAAAATCAGTATAATACAGATCAGAGAGATCATGTAATACGTCCCTTTATTCATATGGCTTTAATTTGTTACATTATTTTTCTGTACAATGAATTTAAACACCACAAGTATTTAACTGAAGCAGTTCTCCTCTTTTAACTTGACCCCTTCCCACACTCAAATATGTCTATTAGCTGCAGTAGCAGTTTATGCAGAGCTGAGACTCTTACAAAAATAGATGTGAACACAAAGGAAGCCCCAGCTGGCAAGCCAAAAATGCAGGACATAATATTTTATTAGTGCCCCTTATGTCCAGTGTTGTTCTGCTTTGGCTTTCTTTCATTCCAGGCAACAAAGTGGTACAATGAGGACAAGCACTTAAAAAATATAGATACATATATAATTTCTTGAATACCTTTAGAAAGAAATAAGTCCTCTCCACCCTTGTTTACCATGTCTCATCAGCTGTGAAATTGATATGAATGTAAAGTGGCACTTTTAGCCACGAATTCCAGCATATGGCTTTACATTTTCATGCCTGTTAGAGTGTGGCTTGTTGAATTTAATACTCCTTATGGCTCGTGTAAAAGGTCTGGGCTTTTGGTAGTGCAGATAGCTTTGTACCCAGTATCTTTCAGCTGTAAACACTGATCCAAACCAGAAGGATCAACAATGATGGTAAGGAAATAGTAGTTTTTGTTGCATCTGTAATTGCACTGAACTATCTAGAAGCACTTTTAGATACAGCTTATGATTCTGTAGCCAATTTCAAGGCAAGTTCTACTGCAGAAATTGAATCAGAAACCCTGAACCTTTAGCTATTACTGTTGTAATAACAGGATTATGCCTTGCTCTTCATGCTATTTTCAGCTGCAAAGATTGAGCTCCTCTCCCTAGAGGATTTTCTGTCTAGTAAACGAAGAAATTTCAGGTATTTCCCACATAGGTGGTTATAATGCATGGTCTGATACAGATTTCTGTGGATTCTTTACAGTAAGTCCCCATAAATAGTGTTCCCTAATTTATTAAATATCTCTGCAAACTTAGGCGAGTCAAAAGGAATCAAGTCATACAAAGAACTGAGAGGAACTATGCTGTAAAATCTGGCTTCATTAGAAGGCATTGAAACCAAGGTGAAACTACCTGCACTCAAATAATTAATGAGATGCAGTGAGAGATCTGCCATTACCTAGCCCAAAGTGTAGTAGCACACACAAAAAGCTCAGGTGGTCTATCAGTGGAAAACTAGGGCAAAGATGACCTTCTGCATCCTAAAATGCCAGTATCCAGTTCTCTGGAAAAGGGGGTATCTGCTTCTCTGGTTATTCTTCTTGAATCAGAAAAGTGGACTACAAGTTTAATCAGGTAAATTAGAAGAATAAGATGAATTATAATGCTATATTGGGAAGCAATGCATTACTTTTGTTATGGTTCCAATAGCTTTTTAGAAGGAAGCCACACCATTAAACATTAAACATGCAATGAACCTGCCCAGCTGGAACTGCTTCATTCTAACTGGCAGAGGAAGACACTGACCATATTCATCCATAACAACAAGGCTGGGTTGTAGGTCATGGATGGTCCTATTATCTTGTTGATAATTTTTGCTTATGTTTTACAGAATGAATGATTTTATTCCAGCTGCAGTCATTATCATTAATGGAAGTGAGCTGTTAAACATGCAGAGTTGTTTTTCACAGCTTTGTTGTTTTTTTTTCTATTAGATGAACTGACCTCTGGTTGCCAGCACTACAGTATAATTTGCCTCACCATTATGTTCACAAAACCACTATTGAAAGGTAATTACATGCACTGAATATACAGTAATCTCCAGAAAAATGTACATTGGCCTATCTGTCCCAGTCCAAATGGAGATAGCTTCTATAAAAAATTGGTCAAGAGACGGTGTGCAGGTGTGTGTGTCATGTTATGCAATTTATTGCTAGGTGGCTTTTCTTTTTGATCATAACAAGAGGAGATGAATAACTGATTTCATAGGTAACCATCAGCAAGAACAGGAAATATAGGTACAAGCTTATCCTGACACATTTTGCATTGCTCATTCCTGTGTCATTGCCATGACTTGCAAAATATGCTTTTTAACATTCAGAAATAATTAATCAATAAAACAAACTGGAGAAATGAAGCAGAAAACAAAACATCCAAAGCAAAATATAAAGGGAATTCAGTTATTAATCATTAGGTATTCCTAATGCTGATCATTAGCTATTCCATTCTACACTGCTCCTTGAAAACAAATGAAGTGTACAGATATATACACATATATATGTTCAACACTCACATAAATATTTGAATTTAACACTGACAGTGGCTCAGTGTTTCTGTGTATCATCTCTATACAAATCTTATTTCAGCTCTTTTGTCTCTTGCTTGTACTTGGAGAAACTGGAGATGGAAGAGATGCAAAGATATCTACAGTAAACCAAAATTGTTCCCAGTAGTACAGTATATTCTTAACTGCTCTGTCCACCATAGCATTAAATTATTTGTATGATGACAATTTCATAAATTCCTGGACACATAAGATGGAGATATAAACATTTTTCAACAAATTTTAAACACAATTATAACATATCTTCCCATAAATATCTCATTATCAAAATATAATACAAGTTTTGTTTCCAATTAACCAATCTAAAAATTTAATGCAGATTAAAGCTATTGCATAAAAGACTTGCAAATAAGCAAAAACATTTTTCATATCTTTCTATTTACCAAGGTTTCATATTCTAAGGAACATGTTAGTTGTCTAACTAGCTGAAACAATACAGTAAGAACACTTACTGTTCCAATGATACACTCAATATACTTCAGTTACTTACTTAATATGGCTAATAGTAATCACAGAAGTAATCTTCTTCTAGCTCTTTCTTAGCCACTTCATTGTCTGTCTTTTTACATGTAAGGGGAATATTTGCTTACTTTAAATAGTGTGATTAAAGATGAAAAACTGTTAAGAAACTTATTATAGCAACTTCAGAGAAATAGAAGTTTAAAGCACGTTTTTAAAACTTCACTATTGCAAGTAATATTACCCTGCCCATCTCTCTGAAGATCTGCAGTGTGGAGAAAAGTAATAGCCAAACCAAAACAATCCTTGGTTCTAGTATGCATGACAAGTGGAGAGACAAAGTCTCAGAACCAGGATGATATAAGAACGAACACTAGATGACCCTGAGAAGTTGAAAAATGGAAAATGAGAAAACTCAACAAACAGAGTTGTGAGTTCAAAACTTAGAGCATTAAACCCAAAATAATCTATTATAAATTCTGAGGTAAGAGCTAGGAAGCATCTTAAGGAAAGAATAAGGATGGAAGGTCCAGGTATGCTAAAAGTGACCAGAGTTGAAATGTATGAACAATATAGAAGTGTTATATGGAGGTTTATACACAGGAGGAGAGAAATATTTCAGCTGCAAAGCAACAAGGCAGTGCATCTTAAAAATGCTGGCATGAAACAGCCAGCAGTAAATCTAAGCCAGAAATAAGAAGGTTCATAAAGACTGCAGTATTTTGGCCAAGCAGCAGCTTTCTACGCAGAGAAGCAGGGGAAATTTACAGAATGCGTAAAACAGGTCAAATTCTTTAGGAAAAAACAGTATGAGTAGATGTCTCTGGCAGTACAGTCTGGACTTGGTAGTCAGATTTCAGCTTGTACTCTTTCCATGGAACAGAAGCAAATGATGGGAAAGTGGTGGGACTGGGGGACAGTGCCTTCTCTCTAGCAGAGCACTAACAGGAGCCAAGATAGTGTCTCTACAGAGACATTACGTGTGTTACACGCACAGCTTCCTCTCTCGGCTTATTAAAACAAAAATAGCATGACTTGCTATTCATATAATTTTTCACTGCTGCCCACTCACAGGTTAAAACTGGACCCCTTTCTTCTTAAGCTGAAGTAACACAACAACAGAAGAAGAATTTCAAACTGATTTCTGTCTGCAAAAGTTCATGTTGCTTTGATTTCCCCTCTCCCCATGTTCTTTATGTCCTGCTGAGGCCTTAGGGATGCTGCAGAACACGTGCCTGAAGTCCCAGAAGAGAACAGGCAGAAAGGCAACAGCCGCCCAAGGTGCACCAACCATCATAAGCTGGTATAGCTTTGCAAATGCAGCCAGATTTAAAAATTGTCAGTCTGACAGGACTCCACAGAATCCTTAGTCTCTTTAGAGAAGAATCAATTTGCACAGTATTGCTGAACTGCATCGTAAACAACATAATGTTGAAAAGACAAAAATTTTGTTGTTCAGAAACCAGTATTTACATTGCCTGAAGCATTTCTGTTTAGGAATAAGAATCAGATAATTTCTTTAAGTTCTCAAGAACTTGTACCAGCTGTAAACAATCTTGAGGAAGCTTTTCTGTAGCACAATGAGTTCATCTCCACATCGAAACCACTGGGTCCACTCACATCTTTCATATTCCAGAAAATAAATGTGCTTGAAGACTAACAAATTGGTCAGCTAAAGAACTCTTTCAAATGTCTCTGAAGTGCACAGGGCTGCTAGTTCGATAAAAAATGTTTAGAATATCATGGTTGATTACATAAAACTCAAATGGAGAGAAGCTTAAACTTCCCAGGGAAGCCTATAGCAGTTGAACGATTTTGTCATTGCTAAAACTTGTCCACTGCTGAGCCCAAAACCCAAAACCATCATAGCAGGTTTTGTTTATCTAGCTACACTGCCTTGTTTTTCAACTTCACTGCCAGCTTTCAGTTAACTGCAACTACCACTACTAAAACTGAACCAAGATGTCACAGTATTCAAAACTACTTACTAAAGATAAACCTTGAGCTTTGTATCTGGCACCTTCCACAATGACATGCAACTGTGATTCATAATGCTCTAGATAATTTTCACTGAAAGAAGAGTGCAAGGTTTTTATTCTCTATTCCTTTCCGTAATCCTTCAATAGCTTCGTCTTTCAATACTCCAAACCCTGCTCTTCTCTTCAGCTCACGTTGCAAATTTTATAAGGACTGCAGGTTATGAGCGACAGGCACTCCAACCTTTCTTCCATACCTGCTGAGCCTGGAGTACTATCCCTAGCTGCTCTTCTTTTCTTGAGAGGATTTTTTAGGTCTGCTCTGATAATTTAAAAGTTGCTCCTGCCTTTTCCCTCCTTCCTAAGCAGTTTTTAGTTATAACCAGGGAGGTTGTTAGTCTGGCTTTTACAGGCTAACTTCTTCTGCTAACACAGTAATGGTCAGCAAGATACATTAATATGTAAGATAACTTGCTAAAATGATTTCATAGCCTTGCTTCTAGTTTTTTTCTTTTATTATTGTATAGTCATTGATCAAGAACAAAATTCTGTTGGAAAATCAATAGCTGCAACAGTTTCTACATTTTCAAATGCAAAGGTGCAATTAATAACTTAATAATTAGACATGTAGGATATGCATGGTTGCACTGAAATGCTTAAAGAAAAGAAGAGCATGAATACTGAATAGAGTAAGTAACAGCTTTGACATCAGCTTCAGGAATAACAAGGTATTCACAAAGCAAAGAGGAGAAACCATGTAATTTCTCTTGCCTATCCATAACTCCTTTTTGTCATGAATTCACCACTCCCTCATCAGAGACTCTGGCACAAGCAATTAAACATGCATTCAGTTTTGTACAATGGACTGACCCAACTTTTGCATCACAGATATAAATGCATCTCATTTCTGTCATTATAGTTTAACAGCTTAATGACCTCTCAAGGCAGAAAAATCAATTTCTTTCCTTCCAAACATGTTGTTCTGCTTCTATTGTACGCTTCTCCTGGTCCATCTCTCACCCACGTTTACTGCTTTCTCTCAGTCCGCCCTTTGCACATTTCCCCACCCTCCCCCCAGGATGTATTTCTAGCAGCTGGGTTCTCTCCTACACAGGTCATCTCTCCTCATGCTGCGAAACAGCAAGCCAACTACATAGACACAAATGAGGGTACATAGAAAGAAAAAAGCAGCATTTGCTATTAAAAAACCCCAAAACACCTCCACCACAAGCAAACTGATTCTGATGCCTTTAATTTAATGACCTATACTTCCACAGATGTACGTAAACCAACACTAAAAGGCAGTGCTGTTAGTCTTCCTACTTTAAAGTATATTGTTCCATATTTGCAAGATTCTAATTAAAAAAAAACTTTCACCATAATAGTGCTGACACAATGATTTTTAAATATTTAAGAGTAAGACACTACTCTAGAACATTGTAGAAAACAAACATATAAATGTGATCTTAAAAACATTCTCCTCATTAAACACAACATTTCCACCTTTTCAAAAGGCTTGACTGTTTTTTTGTCTATAGCAGAAAAATGCATGTTATATAGTGCTTCATATTCTTTAGACTATAACTAAGTACTTGAGGACAATATAGATAAGAAGAGTTTAAAGAGTTTCCATCTGCATCTCTCACTGTTAAAGATAAAGAAAATGGCATCAAAGTGTACCAAAGGTGAAAATACTTTCAATTCTTGTACTCCTTTTTTCACTGGAGAGGTAAGTTAGGAAATGCTTTTCTAACACCAGTCATTTCATATGTGTAAAGTTTAAGCTATTTCCTTCTAATTCAGCATTTCATTTGGAGGAAATACATTCACCTCTATCTCTGCTCAGAGGTCACTCAAACTTTGGGAACACAGACCTCCTGCCACGTAACCTTGCTATCCATCTGCTGTACATACATCCACCAAGATTAATTTCCTTCTCTGTCTTTTTTGGACAACTTTACAAATCTGACCACTTTTTTAACAGCAGTTTCCCCACTGCACATTAACCACAAAGGACAAATCTTTCTTTTTTGATAGGAACTTTCATTTCAACATCAGATTTTGAATTCTTACCGTGGTCTGTAAGTTCAGACATGCCAAGTTCACTTGTCTCGTTTCGACTTGGTTCATCATGTCCTGTGGACACATAGTCGCATGTAGCAGCTGGCTGAGAGTGAATGAGGTGTTTTGAAGTCTGCTCATCAGATTCCTTAGTCAAATGATGAAGCAGCATGGAGAAACAGGAATGGAGCTTTCAGCAGGATCACAACACAATGGTTGCCCTGATCTACACAATTCCTGGGACTTGTATTAAGCAAATACTAAAATAAAATCCTAACATTTTTGTAAATGATCAGTAGTGACTCAGTCATAAGCAGAAGCAGGTTTAACATATTTTTCTTCTCTAGACACAATAGGAAATGGAAACCAGAGGACATGCAAAAGAAAAGATAGAACACAAAGCACATAAAAAATTATTTCTGTGATGCGTGCACCAACTATTTCCAAACTGACCCTTTTCTTTCTACAATAAGACGTGGTGCTAGAATTGAACTGGCTCATCTTCTGTTGCAGATAGCTTAAAAGCAAAGGACAATTTATTCTAGGAGTCATTCTAAGGCTTCATTCTTACTAAAAAGCCAGTTGAAGTGTTAACATTCTTAACCAAATGAAAAGAACCCACAGCCATGCCAAATTAGAGTGTTTAAAGGATAACAATTCTAAACATCCTGAAAAGAAATGTATTTTGAACTTCGATGTCATACAGCCAGTAAAAATATTTCAGAGAGCAGATTTAGATTTAAGGGTAAGTTAAGAAAGGTTAACTTAAGAAAATAAAACTGCAATGAATAGAGAGCTTGTTGAACCATGTCTGAATAACTGAATGTACTTTGCCTCATCTCGAATCAGCAGGTTCAGCTAAGCAGTCCAGACTTTGATGCACTTCCCAGTTACTAGTCTCAGAACAGACCTGTGCCTCTAGTGCTAAAGAAACCATGTGGGAAACAGAAAAGAGTTATACACTGGGTGCACATAAATGAGACCTCCAAAACAGCCCATACTTACATGTAAGATGTTGACACTCAGCTGCTGAAAATTACGGGACCTGAATTCTTGCATTCTTTTGATATTTTCTTGATATTTTTCTTCTGCCAGCCATCTGTAAATACAGAACACTTGTATTTAGAATGTGATATCAGGGCGTGCACAAAGGGATCTTCTAAAAGCAGATGTAGAAAAACAAATTCAGTACTGAGATTTTCATGTTGCAAAATATTCATGGCATCTACTCAGGTTTTAATGAACACAAACAGAGATTTCGGAACTTATTTCCAAACACCATTATGTTTTACTTTCACAACTTGCATGACATAATTAAGAAATAGTAAATTAGAGTCCCAGTCTTTTCTATTTCTTCCAAAGATCTTAAATACTTTGGGCTTTATTCCACCATGTACCACAGGGACCTTTCAGCTGTAGTCAGGCACGCAACATTTGTGTGCTATGAACTCCTCCTCTGGGGGACAGTTGGTAACAGTGGTTTTCTGCGTGGAACCACTTAAGATGGGTGCTACATTAAGCACTTTTTCCAGCTTCCATTACTATATTCCCTTCCCATTCATCTCTAGATTTGCACTGCTGGAAGCAGATCTCCTGTCTGAGAAGATATCATTTTTGCATTGTTTCCAATACTTTCAGCCAGAGTCAGCTGACAATGATCTAGAGCTCAATGTAGATCCATTTTAAAGATTCATGACTGAGAACAAGGTCTGAATATTAATGTTGCCTTCATATTACAAAACAAATATATTCCATTTTGGTTTTGGGGGAAAGAAAAAACATGAAAATCTCAACAGAAAACATCAAAATCCAAGAAAGTAATGAAAATTAAAACCGAACTAGAACTACCCTGCAATTAGTATTATTTCCTAGTCTCCATTCGTTTTTTTAAAAATGAAAGAGACAGACTTCCTATTTATAAATTTCATATTAGTACAAGAATTGGCCTACCATATTACTGAAAGCACCATGCAGAAGAGGTGTTAAATTTAATACTTTTTATACAGTGGTTTCAGTTCAAGGAGAGTGTTTGTTTTTTTAAAATTTATGTAGCAAATGCCAGTCAGACACTAGTGCTCTTCAGACATATTTTCCAAAAGGACATGAAGGTCTTAGTTCTCTTCTTCAAATGTGTCATCAAAACAGTATATTCTGGTTTTCATTAAAAAGCCCCCAGAAAAGCCTTCCAGTTGTTTCTCAGATTCCTTCAGAAACTGTACCCAGTCTCTTCCAAAACATTTTATTGTGTCTCACTTAATAAAAAACCCCATAAATCATAAAGCCTTTACAACACGTCCATTACCCCTGTTTGATCCTTTGACAAGACTATCTATCCTCTGAGCTATTAATTTCTATTGGAAAACCTCTGAGGCCGAAACAATTGACAAAAGCTGGAGTGTAAATAATGTCTAACTCCTCAGACCGTGCAATTCTTAACATAACCAGTCACTAAAAAAAAGTCTCTTATTGCAGCACATCTGAAAATCACTCACATGCTTATTTAACCAGAAACACAGCACTCAAAGCACCAGTTTTGGGCTAACATTCTAACTTTTTTCCTACATAAATAATTAACATGATTTCTTGTCATCCAAAATCCTCGTTCACTTTGAGTAGCTGAAGTCCTGTTCAATTTTTATTTCTACCTTGACAATTCTAACTCGCTCATTAGACTGTTGGGTGGGGGAAATTGCACGGTTAGGGCACGACTTACTTCAGCTTCTTTGCTTTCTCATCTGCAGCATTTAACTTCCTCAGCCGCATTCGTTCCCGCGGTGTCATTTTCTGTACCTCAGAAAGTTCCTGCAGAGTTTGCAAATGAACTTTCTTCTGCCTGAAATTGAATGCAAGCAAACCCATCTTTATATAAAAATGTAAATATTTAGTGTTTTGACTGGATATTGAAACACAGTGACATTTCAAATGGAATAATTAGAAAGTCTCTGGAGCTATAGCAGACTAAATAGACTTCAGTTTGGAAAGTAAATGCCTCTTCTAAATTGAAATATTTAAACCTGGATTTGTGAAAAACATTAATCATTGCAGGTGAGGACAGAAATAAAGAATAAATATTGAAGCACAGTGAATTATTTACCCAGTCAGGCTTCATTATTGGGCATATTCCAAGTACAAAGGCAGTTTTTAAGTGAGAGCCATAATACTGCTTGTACATTTTTCATTGATCGTTACAAGCTGTCTAGAACAAAAGAGAATATTTATGTGTCTTTAATGACAGATATAATTATCATGTTGTCCTCTTGAATTTCTGGTCCTAATCAATAACAGTTCTCAGGTAAAATGGTCTCCATAGACAATCTCTGAAAGCTGAGCATGAATTATTGACTTACGTATTTCAGCTGTATTTATCAACAGAGGAGATCAATATTAGTCCTTTATCAGAAAAATTATACTAATCTCAGATTTTTATCTCACACCTGCAGTAATTAAAACAAAAATTAAACCATAGTTTGAAATGCCTTGGCAGTCACATTTCACTTACACAATACATATTCACTATACCATGTATTTATAACACCAACTATTCATTTCAAATTACTGGTTTTGCTCTTATGAGATAAATTCACTTCTGATAATCTAAGAGCCAAGGTTTGTAACCATAAAAATTGTAACACTCCTTCTGGACTATCATTCTGAAATCAGGATTTTAATAAATGAGCAGAGAAGATTTCATTATGTTTTGCAAATAGTGCAAAGATATGAATATTAGTGTGAAATATGAAAGATTAAGGACAAAGACAAGAAGAATTCAATTATTCATAAGAATGGAACTAACTCTTCAAGTATGAATAATGTAGACATATTTCTTGTCTCCTGTAAAAAATTCAAATTTAAATTGAAAGAATCTCATGGGGGAAAAAGCAATTTTTCATTCAAGTTGAAACTGAACTTGTACAGCTTTATACTTACTTAAATATTTAAAATCTATGACTTGAATGAGAATAGATTAAAGTAAGCCATCAGAGGCCTTTACTAGAAGAAGCTAGATTCAACCTTTTTGCTTTACATGGCAAAAAGAATTCCTGGTGAGAAAAAAGTAAACATAAAGTAGCTATGGTTGAGGGGAACACCAAAGCTAACAACTGTTTGTACACTCACTGGGACCAGGGTATTGCTGCAGTACAGCAGATGTGGGGAATTCACTATGTTTCATTTTTTTCTCCTCCCATTTTCTGCTCTCTGCCATTTTTCAGGTATTTTTAGTTCATTTTGCCTACCTCTTTAGATCTGGTATAGCAGAAATTATTTGGCATTTTGCTTATGAGCAACAACACAGGCAGCTAGTGTTCTTGTAAGTACAATGAGAGTCATGACAAGATTATGACTTCTTGCATATTCCAAACACTTGGGCAAAAACAATCACACTGTAGCACAAGTGAGGATAAGTTACAGTAAAGCTTCTCCTAGGATTTTTTTTTTCTCTAATTGATGCCCTGAATTTTAAAACCTCAAGATAAATTGCCATTCATTGCTTCACAATTTATAGGAACTCCGAACCTCTGCACGGAAGCAGACTTTCTATTCCCTTTTAACAATAGTATAAGAGTATGATGTTTGCAGTTAGAACTACTTGCTCTGCCTCTTAGAGACTACAAACCTGCTTTTGAAAAAGTATACTTACAGATTCTGGGATAGAGATATATATAAATGTCCTTCCCACATGCTAGCTCTGTCAGAAAATGATGTCCATTTGGAATGCGATGAGGCTCAATACATTCAAGCTAATGACAATGGATCAGGTACAGAATACAGTACATACTTTACAGAAAATACAAATGGGATTTATCAGCCTGTGCTAGAAGCGTGGGGATATTTGAAGTCTGGATATATATTCTGCAGGTAACAGTACTGCTTCCCCAAAGCAGATGCAATGGTTTTGGTGCATACAGATAATCTGAAATCTTGTGCCCACAAGATAAAGGCGAGAATTTAAAGTTTCCTGAAGATCCTCATACTCTATGTTTCAACAAGAATTAAATACTGAATATAGTTCAGATAGAGTTGGCATGATATCTGAGAAAGATTTCAGTGCCCCAAAACTATTCACAGTATATCTTCAAGGCACATCTCTGTAGTTAACTATTTAATCTGAAAAGGAAGGAACCTTCTCAAAGTTAATTGAATTAACTTGAATATATATATTTATTGTTTCATTTTACATCAAGGCTTGCAAAGTTCAATGAACTATTTATACTAAAGGTACCTATTCATACCAAAATGGAAAACTTTGGTTTCCCTAAAGGACAGAGACTCATCTGTCAAGAAACACCAAGGAGAGAAGTGACAAGAAGAAACCCAAAACACAATTTGTAGAGATGAGAGCCTACAGATACACTACTAGCAGTTAAACTGGGTAAAATGATGTACAAAAGGTCTTGCTATATGGAATTCAACTGTCTGTGCTCTGCTTTCTTCCAACCACTGACAGCAAACTACACTTTGGAAAAGCTGAAGGTGGTCACCTCTCCTGAAGGGATGCTTGCAAGCAGCAGAATTGGCAGCATCTGCAAAGTGATCACAGCTGCAAAACTGTGGGTCCTGTATGAGAGCAGAGGTCACAAATAACAAAGGTGAAAGTCCTATTGCCTCAAAGGCACAGCCAGTTCTGGACTGCTTTCTTTATTGCTGTTATTCTGCATTGCAATCTTTATTGCTGTTACCTAATAATTCAAGACAAATTTCAGAGAGCTGTTAAAATCCTGACAGTTATTTAGAGGAAGAAGAAACAGGGATGTTCATTGCTTCCTCACAGGATCACAAACTTCTGGTTTTGTGCTTGCTAGCTCCTAACAGAACAAAACCTCTACAGAAAACTCGGGGATGGGAAGCAAAGGGGAGGGTGAGTTGCCCATGAAATTGCAGAACTAATTTACAAAGGCAAAATTAAAAAGTCCGTGCTGGAATCTGCTTTAAACATTGCAGCATTGTAATTTAATGCAATTAATTTATTTAATACATATTTAGTGCCTAAGAGAGAGATCACGTGTGAAGACACTGCTGATGTAAGAGTCAAGAAACATCATTACTCTTGATTTCTCACTGTAGTTACAAGATAAAAATAACAGTATCCTACAGAGGTATTAGATGAATATTACTTTAAGTGTATATGCTTTTGGTATGGTGTCATTTAGGAAACATAGATACCACATTTAATTTTTAGTAGGTACAGAAACAGCAGCACTATAAGTGATGATGACTTAACTAAAATGACAGCTTGAACCTCCATAATTTAAAGACAAAGGTCATGATTTGCATACCAGTTGGTACTAAGTTAACATAAACATATATTGCACATGCATGTGCAATTTACAGAGTCACATAATAAAAATATTTCCTCTGCAAATCTTTTTTTACTCCCTAAATCTTAATTATGCATCTCCCTAATGTGGTTGCTCTTTTGTATTTCTGGGGAATAGGTGTGTCTAAACATAAAGCACGACGAGATTGACACAAGTGTTAATGACATTATTTGGCAACACTGTAATTGCATATACTACTGTCCATAAAACTGTTAAAAATACTTACACAGCACCAAAAATGGGAGCAGTTTCTTTCTGCCAGTGAAGTGCCTTGTCTTTCACAGTCATGTTTGTGAACTTGTACTGTGTGTTCTGCAAGGAAATAAAATAGAAGGAGTATCAAGACTCAACGCTAAAGTTATCCAGAATCTTCAGCTATTACCCAATACCATCCTTAGATGAAAACTGACTGAGCAGTTTCCTTCCCCACCTTCTCAGAAAGCCACTGAAGCCTGCAAAAAGAGCAAAAGGCACTGGTTTTCATTAAAACTATGACTAACTAGAACAGTTTAGAGATATATATCCCCAGGCCCAAGTGATCTACATTCGTTATGCATAAATGTCTGTTTTTCTTATTGCTCATAACATTTCAGAGGGGATACGTTCAGCATGTCAAGTGATGAAGGCTTCATTCCTCAGTCATACTTGTACCATATCTCTGAAAGTCCCCTGGATTAATGTTCCCATGAACAGCTATCAAATTATTTTTTCTCAACATGTTTTCCCTGCCTCCACTTTGCTTTCACAAAATACGTACTCAAATGACAAGTTTGAGTTTCGTACAGCTACTGCTTTTTCTTGCATACCTTTAGCTGTTCATCAATATAAGGGGTTTTTAGGATCTCTGATGCTGATGGTCTCAATGAAGGATTCTTATTTAACATGCTGAAACATTAAAAACCAAAGGCAGCAATTAAGCAATTGTCCAAACTTACTGAAAAACCTGCTAAATGAGAAAATAACATACCTGCATAGAACAGCGTTCAGATTGCTTGGGTATCTATCAGGAAGAGAGGGTGTTTCACCTTCCACAATTTTTAACACAACAGACAAAAAATTCTGTCCAGTAAATGCATGGTTCATACAGCACATCTCATACAAAATGCATCCCAGAGACCTTAAAGAATAAACAAATAGGAATAGTATATATAATATTTTTGAAAGTTGCATGCATAGTGACATCACAGCAAGCAAAATCACAGTTGTATGCCCTTTTCTCCTGAGAAGGATATTTCATTTTTGTGGTGTCCTTTTCACCTAAAATATTTTTATTCCAATCACAAATAACTAAATTTATAAACGGGATAAATCATCATTTTCTTTTCATAAGTACAGGCATAAACTTGTAGTCTGTATATATATACATATAATCATGTATATATTTTTATATAAATATATTTTAAAATTAAGTAAAACCCAACTATATTAACTACTTTAAATGATCACTCATTAAATGAGGAACAAAAATTTTGATTAGTGACTAACTGAGAAAACAGTTTAGTAGTGTTTGGACATAGGTCTGGTTATATTTGTTTCACAAATTAATTTCTGACAACAAATTGAGGCTAAAACACAAGTTTGAAATAAATAATGTCACTTTTGAATAACAGAAGTGCCTTCTAGCGTGATTTCACTCATTTGGCCACATACTCAAAATAGAGTATGAAATGAAATTGTACTCAAACACGTTTGAAAATTTAGATGAGAGCATCATATTGCAACACATAAAACTAAATTTCCTCAAAATTTTATTTGGAGAAGAAAAGAAGACATCTGAACACATAGGTCTGGACACATACCTAAGGACCAGTGTCAGTTTAAAATCACTGAAAACCAGGAGGAATGACTGCAAACAATTTTAAAAGGCTCTCTGGTTTACCATCACCTTATTCACCAGTCCTGATGGCCATCATAAAAGGTCACCAAGTTGAACATTTTAAAATAAACACTCTCATAATAATTTTATATAATGACTATTCATAACAGTTTGCACTTCAGCTGAGTTCTGTCTGACTTTAA
The DNA here is from genome assembly GCA_013398015.1 of Oreocharis arfaki. Lineage (NCBI taxonomy): Eukaryota > Metazoa > Chordata > Aves > Passeriformes > Paramythiidae > Oreocharis > Oreocharis arfaki. Next base: position 668,009 of record VZRR01007155.1, read on the forward strand.
AAGATTTTTAAAAAACAGGGGATTTGAGTTTTGTAGGCCTTGGAGGATGATCAGCTTTTTCTCCAGTCAGGGGGGCTGACTTGATCAATGATTGACTTGATCAAGGTCATAGAAAATGCTGGTGAGGCAGACGCAGGTCAAAGCTCATCTAAGTAACCAGCTTAAATATCTTTGTATTTGACTGTGGTATTTATAATTTAATCAGTGATTCCAGAAGAAGTAAGAAGATAAAGCATAACAATAAGAAATATGTATGTGTGAACGGCTTTCAGGAAAGGGGTATAGACATCTTCGACAGCAAATAATGAATAAAGTTCCAATTATTTATTTTGGTTAAAGAAGAGGAATTGTTTTGGTCCATCTGGAAATAAAAGAACAAGAGCAAATAATTTTAAAGCTGAAACCCAGGCCCTACATACAATGCAAATAAGGAAGAAGAGAGAGAATAGGGCAGGGCTCCACTCACTGGTACTTTTCAAAAAAGTATGTGAAAACCATTAGCAGAGCATTTTTGCTAAGAACCAGCTAAAGAGCAACTACTGAGGTAAATAAAGAATTGCCTCGGTTTTTTAAAGATTTAACTGCCAAACAGCTTTCAAACTTTCAAAATCAGTAAACAGTAACACACAGATGATAATCTGTATTCATGATGTATGTTCAAACTCTGAAACAAGATAATTACTACATGAGAAAATACTTAAAGAAAAAAGAACAACAAAAAACTCCTACGCACACAGCATCTGAAAGCATCAAATAAAAATGGAAATCAGCCAGAGAGAAGAAAAAAAAGAAGGAAAATCCCAACCTGACAGACTGTACTATAACTTCTTTTTGCAGAATCAATCTGTTTTGAAAGCTGCTTGATTCTGGCAGCTAGAAGTTGTTTAATGAGCCATTGGGAACACAGGATTTGACACATCAGGGAAGCTGATTTATTTATCTAGTTTAGTACTCTGACTACACCTGAGGTGGAGAAAGATGAAAAGAATGCCCAGGGCATTCTGCTGCAGCCAGGGCTGTGAACCAACTACCCAGGGAAGATCCCATCTGTCCCATGAAAGAAAAAAAATAGTAAAAAAAAGTAAATAAAAATGAGGGAAAAAGAAAAGGTTTTTTTCTGCAGGATCTAAATCTTTGAAATTAAATAAATATCTCCTAAGCTGGGAAATGCTGTCCCAGGTGCAAGAAGAGCAAGGCTATTTCTTCCCAAGAGAGCTGCTGAGCTGCAAACACCCAAGGAAGCAAGCGACAAGCTTTTGGCTCAAAAATGCATTTCTCAGTTATGTTTCTACATTTCTGGTCCAAGCACCTTGTAAGGAGCCAGAGGAAATTTCTTCCCAATTCCCATAAGCAATCTGCACATGATCCAAACATAAAATTTAATTACTTTTATAATCTTAGCCTGCATAAGTGTCAAAGTTATAAAATTCTAAAATGGTCATTAAGCCATCTAGCAAGCACATTTGGTTTGACAACCCCCTGTATTCATTAATGGGCTTGACAAACTTCCCGAACAGCAGATAATTTCAGCAAAATTGTGGCATGACCAGTTCATGTTGAAGCTACTTATGCTCAATTACATCATAAAATGGAACACCTGGACAGGTTTCATTGTGTTCTCCCCCATCTCCACTGACAGACCCCTAACTTTTCCTTCTTAGGAGAAGCCACCCTGAGGTTTTTGGTGTTGCATACATAAACACTGTAATCCTTTCATCTTCTGATCTTTTGTAAAAAATGTTACAGTTCTTCAAAGGTTGTACGATCCAAGTTAGCTTTAAATTCAGCTCCAAAAGTCAGATAATGTAAATGCATATACCTTTATGGACTATATCTCTTAGTCTGATCATATCAGAAGGTCTTAGCAATTTGTTGGCTTCAGAGACTGTGAGGAGTATGTCTCTGAATTTAATTTCCTCAATACTCACTCATCAGCCCTTCAATGAGAATTCCCTGCTGCTATCTTCCCCAGCCCCAGCCCATCAGCCTCAACATTGCTCCATTTTTTGATTGTTAATATTAAAGAAAAAGACAAAGTGGCTGAAGAGCACAGACAAGAAAGCACAATAAATGAAAGCATCAAGATCTGTAGTGTGGGTAACCCAATTTACCCAAAGACAACAGACAAACCATCTGTCAAAATCTGACAGTACTTGATGGAAGACAAGAGTACAGTGAATTTACACATGATTGTGACATCGCTTTGTCTCTGAAAGAAAAAAAGAAAGTTATTTATACCTGTCTAATGAAGAATTTGTTAAGTCTCTAAGGGGGAAAAACCTGATTTTCAACTATTATTTCTGTTATAATTTTTGTTTCTGGGATGATTTATAACATATAATATACACAAATCCATTGAAAAGTTCCTGGATGAAGTTCACCTTATATGCTCATATCTCTGAAAAGAAGAGAGAAATGTTATTGCTGATGACTGTTTCCTTCAGTTTTCTGGACATGTGAATGCAGTGCCATAGCACTGGAGGCATGGGAATGTTGGCTGAGCCCCAACAACGTCAGTCTCATCACAGGGTGTGTAAGGAAGGGGCACCAGGACAGTGGCACAGCAGCGCCTCGGGGTCACGCTGTGCTGGGCTACCAGTGAGCCCCAATTGCACACACACACATCGCTGACTGATCCCTGACCCGCCCCGGCCTCTTGGGCTCTCTCTGCCCCAGCTCAGCTGCCGGCACTGCTCTGGCTCTTCTCCGTCTGCCAGATCCATAGGGGGAAGCACCCATGGGCAGAGGGGGTGGTGAACTTACAGCCTGGCCAGTCCAGGCTCAGGGACGCTGAGGAACACATGTGAGCCAACTTTAATTTACCTCCTGTGAATTTAGATTTGACATAAAGCGTGGAATAGCAAAGAATTCCAGCCCTGACACTTCAACTGAAGAAAAACATAAATGCTGCCACTCCTCTGAGCCCAACTGCAGACCTTCAACAACAAAAAACTGTAAAACATGAAGCTTTTTCCTATCAATTGACCTTGGGCTGTAAAGGACAATACTTCTTGCACCAGCTGCTGAACTGTGCAAGTTCAGAATTTTCAAATTCTGCATATTTGAAAAGCCAGTTGCAGAATATTTCAGTGAACTTGAAAAGCACAGTGTCTCTTTGGAGCACATCAGTAATGCAGCATAAATTAAGGTCTTTCCAATGAACTGGACTGAACAGTGAGAGCACCACGATAATGAGGTGAGATAGCACTAATTGTCTTTTCCAGAAGATATTTTACATTATCTTATGTTTAACATGGGAACACTCGTAGGTCTGAATTTTTGTGTGTGAATTTTTGAGTCCTGCTAGAGGTGAGAAGGACAAGTCTGAAGAGAGAATGTCACTTCAGCTACATATAAAAGACTTCGGCAACTCCTTGGATTTCCTCGGGGGTCAACGAACAGTGCTGTTTAATATCTTTGTCAGCACCATGGACAGAGGGACTGAGCGTACCCTCAGCAAGTCTGCTGACAAGCTGTGTGGTATGGTCAACACGCTGGAAGGAGGGGACCTTGGCGGACTTGAGAGGTGGTCCCATACCAACCTTATGGAATACAAGGCGAATTGCAATGTCCTGCACTTAGGTCACAAATACAGACTGGGCAGAGAATGGATTGAGAGCAGGCCTGAGGAGAAGGACGTGGGCGATGTTGCTTGATGACTAGCTCAACATGACTTGGCAATGTGTGCTGACAGCCCAGAAAGCCAACCCTATCCTGGGCTGCATCAGAAGCAGTGTGACCAGCAGGCTGAGGAAGGAGATTCTTCCCTCTACTCCACTCTTCTGGGACCTCAGATGGAACACTGCATTGAAGTCTTGGCCCTCAAGATGAGAAGGATGCAGACCTGTTGAAGCAAGTCCAGAAGAGGTACACAAAGATGATCGGAGGGCTGGAGCACCCCTTCCAGGAAGACAGGCTGAGAGAGTTGGGGCTGTTCAGCCTGGAGAAGAGAGGGCTCCAGGGAGACCTTAGAGCACATTCCAGTTCATGAGGGGGGACTGCAGGAGAGCCAGAGAGGGACTTTTTACAAAGGCGTGTAATCATAGGACAAGGGATAACAGCTTCAAACTGAGAGAGAGTTCAAGGCCAGGCTGCATGGGGCTTTGAGCAACCTCACCTAGAGGAAGGTGTCCCTGCCCATGGCAGGGGGTTGGAACAAGATGAACTTTAAGGGCCCTTCCAACCCAAACCATTCTATGAGTCTTTCATTCTTCATGAGCAACTGAACTTCCTGCACAGTGGCCCAAGGACTTAATCTCACCTGGAGCCTCCAGGGCAGGCTCCCCTGTATGCTCAGGGACCTCTTGTGTTTTGATCCATGTTAAATGGGGACAGTAAAAAGAAATCAAATATAATCATTATTAAGAGATTAAAAGACGAAATGATAAGAGTATCAATCAAACATATAAGTCCTGATGAAAAGAGTTTCCTGGCTCAAAAAAAGAAGGGGTCTGTGGGCTGGGGAACTATTGAGTCAGGGCACACCTCCTCCTTAGTGCCCCTACAGTGAGGGCCAAGAAGCTCCTACTGAAGGCAGTTTCACCCTCATGAAATGAGTGCTCCTGGTAATGCTTTAGAAAGACTACAAAAACCAGAAAGTACAGCAGAAAGCTGGTAGCCACTGAGTTTGGGATGGGGGGCTTTTTTCTGCACTTTTGTAAATTTTGAAAGGGTGATCAACGCACCATTTATAAAAATATTGGACCAAACTCTGCTTATGTTTACTCTACATAACTTCAATGATCTATATAGATTGACACTAGTGACCACAAATAGAACTTAAACATGTATTTTACTTTCTATTTACACTGCAATAAAAGAAATTATTCCTTACAGTAGAAGAGCACAAAAGGCAGGCTTCCCTGCCTATTCAATTTTTTTGACAACTTTTGAAATCTTCTCCCAATATATTTTAATTGACTACATGTATTAACTGATATTTGCTACAAAAGAACAAGAGAGAATCTGACATCAAATCCATAGCCATCAGCAACACAGACCACGAGATGAAATTCCTGACATAGCCATTGACTGGACCGAATATGTCAACTGTGAAAAATGGCTGCTACCATTTGAAAATATAGATGACTCTTCTCCACTTTTAGAATTATATCCTGCAGCCACAGGTATATTTTGAAAAGGCAGAACTGAGGCAAAGCTAGAGTAAATTATCAAGCAATCAAACTATATTCCAGTGGCCAAATGTTTTACAAAGGAACGTTCCTGGTTTGAAATATTTATAAAAAATGAATCTTCTGATAAACATGCCTGCAGGAAAAAAACCCACCAAAACACCTCATAAAAGAAACAAAGCCCCTTATGTAAAATACTATGACAAAATCTAAAAACTCAACACTTTTAACTACTATCTTAAAACACAACATGTTTTAGGACAGACATACAAACAAGCCAGATATTTTCCCCATCCAAAAAAATTGTTCTCCATCTTAACTTGGAAGAGTACCTGCCCACCTTAGAGTTTCCTAAACTCTTTCAACAGATCTAAGCTTCTAAACTTGATTCTCTAATCATCACCTCAGAAGTCCTGATCTCAAGAATTTGTGCCATCTAAATGCAGAACTGACACTTTTCTTTCTACCTTTGAGCCTCTTCTAAAACAGAGTGCCTTTTGTTTCTGTTCTAACACCGCAGTTATTCTCATTTTCAACTCCACTTCCAAATACTTTCTTGCTTTTAACATTTGCCAATGTTTTTAAATTTAGTTCCTAAGAAGGTCCTTCTGCTATCTTCTCAGCCAGAGTCACACTTTGCTCGCCCACCCAAAGTTTCACAGAAAGTTGCTTCTTTCAACTCATCTATCACAATAGGAGAAAAAAAGAGATTTCCTCCTTCCTAGAAAAACCTGAACTTTGTCTCCAATCGTCCTGTATCACATCAGAGACTGGACCTGAATTTTACTCTCCTTTAAAGTCTCAGATAACCCAGAATAAAAGCCAACCACACGCTTCTTAACACAAAGGACAAGGCTTCAGATTGCAACATCTGGTTCAAATGTCCTGAAATAGTTTTAGAGGGGATAAATGCTTAATCCAATCAAAATAGCATTCTGACTACTCACCAAATGTCAGATTTTGTGTTATATCCCTGGTGCTTCAGTACTTCTGGACTCATGTAGTATGGTGTCCCAGTAAAAGTAGTTGCAAGATCACATGAACCCATCAAAAGACAAGAAACACCAAAGTCTCCTAAAAATATCAGTAAAAGCAATAATCTATTGATATAAATATATATATATTCACTTACACTTTTTTTGTTTGTTAGACATGATAAAATGACTGTAAATCCAGAAAATTCTGCCAGTATTTTAAAAAAAGGGGTAAAACAATTTTCTTCAATTCTTCAAAATAAAAACACCACAAAAGCATAATATCACAGAACAATGTGGGTTTGAAGAGATTCAAACCCCTGGCTCAAAGCAAGTTATATGGGGCTGCTCAGGTCCACGTCCAGGTCTAGCCAAGCTTGAAGCAGCCTCAAAGCTAATTTCACTGCCTCTCCTGTGTCTGACTGTCAAATAAATATTTGACTACAAATCAAAATGCTATTTCAGGCATGATTTTCTTTAAATCTCCTTATTGACAAAATGTCTGCTGGACTGTTCTACCACATAAAAATATACCTTTAAAAAGCATGGAAATCTCACCAATTTTAAGAAGATTATCTTTCAAAAATATATTCTTGGCTTTCAAATCCCTGTGAAGTATCCGTCTGGAATAGAAAAGGAAATTCACTTTCATCCAACTGGAAGCATTCAGAGTTGTGTATTGAGTATTTCAGGCATTTAACTTCAGCCCTTTTCAGAAAGGCCAGCCCATCACTGCTACAGTCTAAGTCTGCCAGGGGCAATCCATGGACGATGGCGTTAAGGAGCTTCATGTGCACACAGAGAGGTGCATTCACAGGCACCCACATGCAGGGTGAGAGCCTAAGCAGGATAATAAAAATGTACCTGGGGATCCCAGCTTAAGAATACAGATACAGACACAGCTTGAGCTGCAGAGGAAAGGAGAAAGGCAAGTCTTCCTATCCGACTCATCTTGAAAGCATTACATCTTATTTTCTGCCAGAAGAATGAGATTCCTCACAAGAGAAAAAGGGATGAGAGAAACAGCAATAAGAGCTTCTCAAAGCTAAGAGAAGACTCCTTCAGAGCAATAGTATTACTTCAAAGACAAATATGTATACAGCCTAAGCTAGTAGTTCAATTTTTTACAGTAACAGTGTGGAAGATGAAAGAACTTTACAAAGATGAAAAGGAAAAGAAACAAAACAATTAGCTTTTACAGACTTATTTTTCCATCTGAGTTTGAAAAAAAATATCATAAGCTACATATCATGTAAGGATACACAGAATCTTCTTAATTTCTATAAATCTTATATGTGTGACAGTAATTCTGCAGCCCCTTAGGAAAATAAAGTATCTCTGCAGTACACAAAACATATTCTCAATTAATTCTTGTTAACAATGCTTCCAAAAGCATTGTTCCCTATAACCTCAACTAAACTAGAATTCATTCACTTCTGAAATGATTGCTAACACAGGATTAGTCATCAGCTCTGCTCAGGAGGAGGTTAGAATAGCATTTGGTACATACTGGCTACAGAAACTGTATTTGCTAGCACAGTTACAGGTACAATAGTCATTCAGCCATTTAGATCATGAAAGAAATGGATGCTCTAAGATTCTTGAGACATGGGCAGGAAAAACAAATATAATATTTAATTTTAATTTTTTTGAGCAATCCTGAAGTATTATCTCAAATTTGAGTTATTAAATTCTTGGGCATTGACATAATGAAATTATTTCCAAAATAGTTTCTATATTAAGATTAGAAATTATGCATTCTGCAGTACAATTTAAACAACACAATTTCATCCACAACTCACTTGAAAATATTTTTTGCAAGAAGAGAAAAAAAATATGCAATTCAATATACTCAGTTCAAAAATGGGAAAAAACATGAAAAATAATACTAGAATTCATTGCAGTATGTACATAGACTGGGCATGAAAAAGAAACATTTCTATTTTTATGGGTCAAGGAAAAGAGTTCTTCATGCTTCTTGCAGCATTTTTTTTTCCACTTCTTTTTCTTTCAATTTTTTGTCCTGAAAGTAATGCTTTTACTTTCACTAGAAAAGGTTTGCACATTGAGAAAAATGAAAGTTTTATTCAATATGCCTCCACCCATGTATATAAAATACCGTTTATAAATAATTTGTTCTCTATTTGACAACTTCTGTGAGCAATACACATACACGCATACATTACATCAGCAAGGAAATTAAACTAAGGTGACATTTGTTATTCTTTCATAAGTAGACATATATACACACACACACACTTTTACAGAAATCTTGCTGTGTTAATTTAGATTCACAAGGATTATCCTTATCATTCATCACACAGGGCCTTACAAAGAACTTGCTTTCACTGCATTAAATTATTCTTGCACATTGTTGCTGAGCATTGGTGGGTTTCAACCTTCTTTTAATAGCACACCTTTGTAGAAATATAACCACAGAATTTTTGAACCTGAAAGTTTCCTGAATATCTATTATTTTAATAACAGGTATCTTGAAGTATAAAAATGATCCAGAAAGCTTTCAGTAGCATATTATTTGAAAAGGAGATGAAAAGATGTTTGGGTCACATTAGCTTGAATTACAATATTATGCTAATATAACTCTGCAACATATTAATGAAAATGTTATGTATTTTATTTGCATTAACAATAATTTTAAGATGCTTTCATATATTAATATGACAAGGAAATATTTGGGGTGATTTTTTTGAGCTTTCTATGATGATATCTCTCACTGCAAAGCAACTTATTCTGCCATGATATCAGAAGATAAACAAGGTACCAGATGAAACCTTATCTGAAAGAAATACTTTAATACTAGTAAGAAATTAATATCAAGCCTGCACTGTAAATCCAGTTAAAGAAAGAGAGCAACTTTTTTATTGTAGGAAAAGGCAAACCTATAAAGGCATCATAAATAAACTAGGCTCCAGCAAAACTTTACTTGGTGGACAGTGAAATGGTTATTGAGTGGATATTTTGAGTAGAAATTAAGTGTTCTTAAGGACAGTTTCAAATCTGGGCTGTGAATATACCCATATCTGTGTTCTGTAGAGTTCCTGCTTGTTGTCTCATAGTCATAAAAGAACAAGACAAGCCCTGAGCAGTGGGCAGCCTCCTTGAATGAAGCATTGCCTGCAACAGAACAAGCTGCAAGTGAAGCTGAGGGAAGCTGAAGTATATTACTGCTGTGACATCATGAGCAATTAATTTCTCTTTCCTTTAGCTGAAGAACTCTGCAGAGGAGGAAGAGGTTCTGTATAAGCCTGAACCCTGTATTATCTGCTGTTTGCATAAAGAGTAACCTTATAAATATCTGCGTTCATAAATTCATTATAAAGATTAGCAAAATGATGGGTAACGTAACGGTCAGCCTTATTCAAATTGAGGTTAAGTTAATCAATGGCCTCATTGCTTGATTGCTGTGGGATTAATTTTGTGCACACACATGCAATGGGCTACGTGTACTATGAGAGACTCCAGGATGGTTTCATGCTAAAAGTCTCCATCTACATCAGACCACTGAACTGCGTTGTCTCTCTCGTACTTCTCCCTTTGTTTAGATCAAGGACAGATAAGGACTGAATCTGTTTACTTCTAGATAACTTTGTTTTCAAGTTTCAAATTTAAAAAAAAATTAGATTAAGTTTGCAGCACAAAAGTTTTCAAAAAGTGTGGAAGTTCAATTAAAGTTGTGCAAGAAGGACAAGTGTATAGTCTGTGTTTAAGACCATAAATAATAATTTTTGCTGCTCTGGGAAAAAAACTCCCTTCCACAGCAGCTGAGATTTCTTAGGAATGGCATGGGGAAGGACCAACTCACAGGTTGTAAACACTTTAAGCTCCTAATTCTAGGGAAAAGCTTTCTTTGCGTTAGAACATAATTCAAACATATCCTACAGCTTTTTTCCGTGTCAGTAGAGAAGAAATCATGCATGCCTCCTCTATACAGAAACAGAGGACTGTTATTATGTTTTAGTATTTCAAATTTCTGTAGGTAGTTTTAAATTCTTTTAAGCCTAACCTGGTCCATTAAAGCAATTGTTTGACTCTACACTAATAAGAAAAATGTTAAATTTTGTAACGTACATACAGCCAAATAACACAAAATACAAATAAATATATAAAAATTAAAACTGTCAAGTTATTTGTAAGTGTCTGGAGATATACTATTAGCTATGATGGAAAAGGAGAAAATGAAATGCTGTTTACAAAATCAAATTGCTTTAACTGGAGATTTAACTGACTTTTCAGGAAACCAAATTTTATATACATATTTACTAAATTAAGTTTATTTTTAGGATCTTATTTGATTTTAAAGATTTGTTTGAGAACAGGTAGAAGATAAGTAAAATAAAGAGAAGAGTAGACAAAAGGGATGCATGGGAAAAGGAGATAAAGGAGGCATAAGGAAGTACAGAAAATGAAAGACAAAAAGAATAACCCACAGTATAAAATAAAAAAGTTCAGTTGGAGGGGGCCTACAATGACCATGAGTCCAAATGCAATGTTTATATTATTATTCTGCATTATTCTGCACAAAGCATCTTCTAAACATATGTTAAAGAAAGGATTTTCCCAAAAGGGGACTTTCCAGGGTACCAAAACTTTTAATGATAAGTTGTTAAACTGAAGTTCAAGAGAGGAAATAAACCAAATCACACTGATAGTTTGGTTAAATTGTCAGGATTTCTATTTCCATTTCCCTCTGTCCTTTTGGTCTGAGGTGAACGTTGAAGAGGCACAGCATCCCAAGAGAGTTCTCTTCATGTCCTCCCATCACTGGAAGGGCAGCATTTCATGTACAAGTCCTAGATAAATTGGCATTTAGGAACAAAAATCCTCTTGCATCTTGGACAGCAATTTACTCTGCCCTTTTCCTTCTACAGTCTGACACTTGCAAAAACTCATTAGGCATCCATTAGTTTAGGTCAAACACATCCCACACATTTGACTTCAGTTCAACTCAGGAACGGTTGTTCTTGATGACAGGTGACTTCTCTACCTACTGCTCGGTTGCACCTAAAATTCAGGCAAGCAAATTTTACCCAAGCCCTGCAAAGGATGACGCAGAAAAGGGACCAGACAGGTATTGTACATGTCCAGCACACTGGCACCAAGGGAAACCTTTCCATCACTGCAGTCAGCCTGCCAAAATCACACTGCAGACAAAAGCTACGCTCATGGAGATGACCAGGTAGGCATTCATCTATATATACTACCGCTGCTCCAGCCACGTGAGATCTCCTCATACCTGGATGACCTGCAGCAATTCTTTAAGTTAATCTTTGATGTGCTGTTAAAAGTGATGTCCCTTTTCAAAGAACGCATGTATGTAACTCCACTGATTTTCCTGGGAGTCCATCAAGCATATCTCTTGGATGCCTCACAGGAAATACGTGTAGGATATGCTTCTTGACCCCCCTTTAAAAAGATGACTTTGTTTTAACCTTTTAATCCATTTTCTTCTAACAATATTGAACCATTTCTACTGTGCTCCACTTTCCATTTGGCTCTTAAAAAAAGCATGTCTAACGCAGGAAGACATCTACCATTGTCCTGCTAAATGATATAATGTCCAACTTTCCTGCAGGATAGGTAATTAACTACACTTGAGGTACCTGACATATACTAACTACAATAGCATGGTGAGCAAACTTTCATTTCTGTTTGAGTACCTCCAACTAGTCAGTAAGTCCATTCACTCCCCTCCCAAGCTAAATGTTCTCATATCAAATGACTGTACCTTTCATGCATATAGTTGACACCAAGTAACAACTGTATAAACCAGTCTATTACTTGACTTTGAGTGAACATCTTCCCAGAATCTTTGTACTCTTGAATTTTAAAGTCCAGATCTCCACCCTGAAAAATATCACAACATATTTGTACATTTAAAGTAAGTTTTCAAAATGCTATCTCCATCATAATACAGGACCCCACCTCCTTAGACCTTCAGGCATCCTATCACGTAAGTCTGTAAAATCCAACATATGCACGTGAATTCTGAACTCTACCAGCACCAAAAGCACACACAAGTGAGGATCAAAATGGTATCAACCAGTCTGGCTTCATAGCTTTGTCTTAGTGTTAAACAAGATCATCAAAGTTTCCAGCTGTTCTTATTTCATGTCACCCAACTTCAGCATCTCAGCTGGTCACCCCCAACCTTTATAGTCAACACAAAGGAACACAGACCTGTTTAGTGCAATTATCTCTGCCATCCAGATGTCTGCCTTAGGAAGGGATGGATTATGCTGTAGAAATGCTGTTTCTCTGCAAAGATTTATGATGAGGGCCTGCATTGACTGGCTAACGTATAGACACCCAGGTAAGTGAAATTAATCTGCCCCAATCGGTCTAAATAAGTTGATAAATTTGAGAAAAGCATTTCCACTCTAGTCAAACATTACACAGTCAAGAGACACTCATTTATTAAAATAACCATGTCAGCATCAAAGAAACCCTGTTGTTCTCTTAAGATTTAAAATAAAGTCTCTTTAATTATGATACTTAGCCCTCTTTCAAACTCGCTTTTGCCAGAAACAAAGCAGACTTAAAGCCTCAAGAATATGTAGCATGTGTTATTGTGATATTCCATTAAAACAACAATTGATCTTGAAGTAGCACTAGGAATGGAACAACGTGACACACAGTAGGGAGTGCCAATAAACCAGAAAATGTATCCAGAAAAAGACTACTTGAAAACTGCAATCCAGGTATTCGGAAATATCAGTTGCACAACAACATGATGAAAGAGGATTTTGAGGAGACTTCCAGGAAAACCATTCTTTTTGCTCAAAAATACAGATGATGGTCAGCTGATTGTTTATCCAGTTTATAAAATAAATTCATCTTGTCTACAATAATGCACACACATTAATGGTAAGCAATGTGTTGAGGTAACTAACCCCAGAGCAAAGGAACTGAGTCTGATTACACTCTAGTGACTGATTACCTTACATCAGGACAGCTTATTTGCCATAAATCATTACTTTTACATTGTACATTCTGCATAAAATCAGAAGTTTTATGTGCCATATACAAGAAACTATTTCACCTGTACGAGTGTACCAGTACCATTATTTCTCATCATCATCCCATTCCTTTATTCCTCTGCACTGTTGAGCCTGTTTCACGATGTCTTCAGCATTTCCTTTTTTTTCTGTTCCCAACACCACAGTGCTTCATATTGCTGCTACAAAATAAGCAGATTCTGTCCTTGCAGATCTATACATCCATGTGCTTCTGATACGAGTTTACAGTAATTTCCATGGCCTTTCTGGTTCTAAGTTACAACATCCAAAACTGAGTGTGTTAAAACAAAGCAAATCTGTTTTGTCATCTATCAAAAACGCATTCCCTGACAATGTCCTGCAATTTTTTAATTGAAATGTCTGAATCATCTGATTCACTAGGGAAGGGAATATGGGTTCAGCTCTCCATGTGCTGCCCTGCTGCAGACCAGAGAGAGGTTCCTCTGGGAACTTGGAACTCTCAGCAGCTGCTTCCCCTTTGCCACTCCAAATGTTCAGCAGCTTGCCCCTGGTTGCTTGCAGCAGAGAAGAGGAAGGAAAGAAAAATTGTTGCTGGGTACTCCATTGCACGGCAACCAGATGGGCTGTGCCTGAATCTATTCACGCACCTCAAAAATAATGAGTCATTATTATAAAATAAACTGTTCCAGACAGATGCCCCAGACCACCCAGAGCCCAGGACTGAGGGGGTGCTCAAACACGTGTCAGCTGGCTGCTGGCCTCTAGGGACTGTGTGCTATCCAGGTGAGGACAGATGAAGTGCAGCAGGCTCCAAACACCATTTTTTCCTGTCCCAATGCGTCCCCTCTCACAATAACACATTGCCATGGAAAATGCAAAGAAAAGGAAGTGCAGGACCTACAGTTAGGGCAGTGAATACTCTGAAGCTGAGGGACAATTCCTGCAAGAGGTCTAAGGAGAACAAAAGCAGTTGAATAATGCACAACATGTGCCCTCACGTAACTGCATAGCTTTTTACCTTCAAGCAGGGAAGAGTGTTCTCAATGTCCTACAATTAATTTAACCTTGATTTTGTGTCTAAAATAAGGAAAACAAAAACGTATCATTAAAGATTGCTGAAATACTGCTGCTGTGAAATTCAGAAAAAATTTGTCACCCCAATTTAGCATTTTGGAAGGTCAGTATAATGAAATTCATAAGGAATTCAACAATTTAACAAATTAGGTACACGTGGAGTTTCCAAGCTGCAGTTTCTATTTAAATAGCAAGAGTATCACACACAACCAGTAAATTATTTAAAACTGCTTAGCATCTAGAGCTGATAACGTGAACAGGCATTGACTGCTTCAGTTATTCCTTTTGCTCAGATTTCCTTAGCATATGTGTACTCACATCACAGCTGAGACCGCCGTAAAGAGACATAAATAATTGTCTGGGGGAAAGTACAACCAGTTCTGCCTTATAATACATTAAAATGATGTAACTTTTAAAGTAACTGCCTTGTAAAAACTGTATTTTATTGAAGTCCAATTTAAACTACAAAATGAAATCCAATGTTCATTAAGGCATTTTTGTTTGAAATCAGTCTTAGTTGATAACATTTATATTACCCATAAGATCTTGAATTGAGGAAAGTGTCTAAGAAGCTCAACAAGGAAGATCAAAACAGAACACATATACTTATTTTCTATAATTTTGATTAAATTCAGTTGTAATAAAAGATGTCAAGCTGAGCAATGGAGACCAATGCTCCCTGTTTTTCTTTCACAGGACAAGGTATAGCACAGGGCAGCTGCACTGGAGGCTCTGTCTGTGCTACTCATGCAAGAATGAACAAAGCACCGTGGCTAATGAGTAAGTCACAGTACTTTGGAGAAAACAGAGTGAAGCTCAGGGGGGCAGTTCTGTTTCCATGCCAACTTAATGCCTGCTCTTTTTTTTGACTCTGCCCAAGAGTACCAATTACTGCCAATCTGGTAATTATTCTATGCATGAGAAACTGAATGTACTAGACCTCCAAACAAGGATCAGGTAGAATCACATTTTTCTCATTCTCAATTTATGCATGATTTAAACAGGCATCTTTTAGGTCAAAAGACCCAAATCCCACCACATACAAAGGCAGGTTATAGATAAGTAAATACAAAAGTATACCTTCTGAAAATACTCCCACTGAAATAGAAAAGAAACTTTATAGCAATTTGTGCAACTTTGCTTTGTACTTTTCCTTGTCTGAATATTCGATGAAACATATTGTAATGGCTTAAAGGCAGCGATACCACAGAACGTGTCCTTTAAGAAAAAGTCAGAAGCACACCTTATTGGGCCAATTATCATCCTGACCTCACCTAAGGCAGGCTCAAAACTGGAAAGATTCAATGCATAGCCAGTGAATCCATTTCCTCTTCCTTCATTTGCCTTGCCCTAATACATTCTCGCTTGTTTGAGGATGTGACTCCCAGATCATAGGGTAACTCTTAAGTAAAATATTTTCATGCAGGGTAGTTTACATTGCCTGCATTAAAAACCCCAAAACTCCAAGGAGTCATGCTTGTGATTACTCTGCTATCACGCTCTTTTTTATTCACCTATAACTTTTTGCCAAATGAACAAAACAATTTTTAAAAAGACAGTAAAAAGCAGTGGGTAGATACAGTGCTGCTGAAATAGGTTCCTTTACTCCTACATGTTTAACTGATCCGGTATTGGGCCACTTTGTACAGCTAGTAGAGAGAAAATTATGAGTGCTTGGGAATAGCTGGACTAGATTAGAATAATCCTTCAGTTCTGAGCTCTGGATTTCCTCAAAGACTTGACAATATTCTCAAAACCCAGCTGCCAGACATTCAGGAAATGGCACAAAAAGCTTCTGCACGGGTGTTAAAACAGTATATGAACAAATACTCAGATTGTATCACAAAATTGAACATTTCAGATTTAATTTTTAAATAACCCAGCAATAAATACACATTTAACTGTATGAAAGAAAGCTTCTAAGGGAGAAATAACTGACAGGAATGGTACTTGTTTAATTATTCCCGTGAAAGCTACATTCTTGAAGAAATGGGATTAGTCAAGTCAAATCTGATTTGTGGACAGGTAGTCTAAGTTCATTATCTTCCAAAGCATTTCAGCATGTCTAGCAGAGCACAACTGAAGACTTTGCTTCACAGTTTCACTAAAAGATCACTTTATGTATGACAGATTTTTTTGAAAGAGCACATCTATATTTAATACAAAGTAGGCACTTGTTTTACATAAACTACTAAAAAACTGGCTTAAATATGTTTAAATTCTTATTTGAAAGCTTTAAGACAGATTTCAGCAGTATGTTATTAAACCAAATGCTAGAGCCAAAAAATGAATGGTAACTATACTGTAGAACATCCTGCTTTAATATTTGTTGTATCCACTACACTCTGGTCTTTGACTCACACTGGTTTTTGTTTTATAAAGCCAGTGTTGCTGCCAAACTCATCATCCTTGTCATCAGGCTTCAGCTTCTTGTAATCACCTCCAAATCACAAGCAAATTTTCCCTTCCTCATTTATACCACATTTTATACCATGCCCCCACACCCCCAATCTCATCGTCTCTCACCTATCTGTAGCACACAAGTGGTCCAGCCTTTCTGAGTTCTCCCACAGATCTGGCAGTGTGTCTGCATTTAAGCCTTTCTTGTAACATTTGTAACACCAAATCAACTTGCACTTAAAATTACCTATTTCTTCTTCTGTGGTTTGTTCATCTGTGAGTCTCACATGAGCAGGTAACATTCCTTATCTGAAAGGATCACACCTAAGAAGTAGCAGGTGATGCCACAAGCAATAAAGAAAGACTCAAGTTCAAACTAAAACATTTTATAAAATGGCTTCTTAGAAGACCCTATTTTAATATACACATTCCGTCAAATTTCTTCAGTCTCACCTCACAATATTCAGTGATAATGCAGAAACTATCTCGCTCCACAAAGCTTGCATAAAATTTGACAATGGCTGGATGGTCTAATTTGGAGAGTAGTTGTGCTTCCAGATTTGCTTCAACTGTTTCATTAGGCTTTAGGTTTCCAACAGAGATTTCCTTTAGGACCTTTCTAGAGGGAAAAAAAAAGAAATCTTTATCTAAATAAAACCAGAGAAATGTAAAACTATGCAACATTTAAAATCCCATCAAAATGTCCTTATATGCAAAATAGTAACATTGACCAAATATTGGCAACACCAAATGCTGAGGCAAATATGGGTAAACAAAGAGAATGCATTAAAAATCAAACAAATATGCTAGTCACCATATATATTAAGCCACATATTAAAAATACTGTATTGAAATATTTCTCCCACTAATTACCTACTGCACTGTTTTCTTTATAACATGTTTTCAGTGCTGTGGATTACTGCATAATAACAAACATAAATTTAAAAAAATGAAATATAAGTGATTTCAAACCCACTCAGAGCATATGGTCAAGATTCATACATGAAATAAGGAGTAGCAAGAAACTGCATTTGCAGCTTCTGCACAAGTCACTCCATGGTGGCACGAGAAAAATCACAGAGAATAATATTTCTGTGGCTGTTTTTCTGGTGATAAACTCAGGCTGTCCTTTTTTTTTTCTAAAGATCAGCCTGTCCTTCACCTGAGCACATAAGTGAAAAGTACAAATCTAGATTTGGGGCTGGAATCTAATTACACTGTTTTGATGAATTCTACTCCTTTAGTATTTAACCTTTGTTTAGGGAGACCCTAAATCCCCTGGAAAAGGCTGGGAAAATGTAGGGATTTTTCATATTTTCAACCTTAACACATGAATGTGCCGTAGGAGAACTTGTAGCTCAGAATTACCTCTATAGAGAAGTTGGAATAGGGCAGTTTACTGTTAATGTAACCTGGAAAAACCCCTCAGGGCAGGGCACTATAACACAGCCTATTTTGCCAAGATCTTCCAGATTAAATGTTTAAAAAAGACAAGACAAGACATTCCATTTCCATTTGCTTTACCAGTCACTGAAGAATAGATCATAATTCTTTTCCAAAAGAGATATTAAAGAATAATAGAGAATATAATGTTTTTTTACTGAAACAAAGTGATGAATTTCCCCAAACTTTTGAATACATGAAAGGCAAGTTTCAGATTGAAGGGACACTTCCACAGTGCTTTTAGTAATTTCCCTCTTCAGTAGAGCATGGTTGTAAAGCTACAGGAGTTAAACGTGACAGTGATAAAACTACAATAATTCACATTATCCGAGGGGGGAAAAAAAAAAAAGCTGTGTTTCTTCACAAGAAAACTTTTTCCTAAATCTGAACAATCAGTTTCTGACTAGCAATGTATGAATGTTCATATAAACTTGCCTAATCCCCATCAGGAATTGTGATGAAAAAAACCATGCTCTTTGATCTGTTTGCATCTCTGCAGACAAGCTTCATGGAACACAGACAGGCAATACCTACTGCAACCTCCTCATCTTCAGCTGACATGGGTCATTACCCCTCCCTTCATAAAAATCACGTCACAGAACTGACAAACAGGATGAGTCCTTGTTAAAGACCACTTAACACAAGTTTCTTGTATACCCAAGACAGCAATAAAAGCCTGATGTTTTGATGTGCAGGGATAGCTTGTCATCTTAGTCACTCAGTGATCGTAATGCTGTCATCAGCTGTCAGACAAGATGACAGGTGTTTTTCTTATTTAAATTAATTCCCAGGAGAAGAAACCAAGAAAAAATACTTTTCGTAAATAAGGTATTGGTTTTCTGCAACACGATTCTAACTCATACCCACAGCTGGAAGACATTTGCTTCTAAAAGGAAAAGTTTAGGATGTGATCGAGATTAGGCATATCCGCATGCCTCTGGTATATGCGTGTACTGCATCTGTATGAACATAAGGTTTGACTTTACTGCATTAAATATGAAGAATGTAACTAGACTTCACACTTTCTGCAAAGCTTTTGACAATATCTTAGCAAATACACTTAAAAATTTAAAATATGTACTAAAAAACCTCTGTGTTAATTAAGTATTGACAAAGAAGCTGTGTCAGAGCCTCACAGAGAAAACAGAGAAGTCTCCAGATCTGAAATGGCTCTTTTCTGTTAACTTTAGAAGAGAAACAAGGAAAATAAAAGTCTTCAGCATAGATAGAAATTAATTTAACACCCAAAGAGTGCTTACATTCACCCCACCCCATTTCAGTATTTACACAAGTAAATTCTACCTGAACAGGTAGCTAAAATAGGCACATTCTGTGATTCATATGGCTCCTAAGATAACTCGAATTTGGCATCTCTGGTGATGTCAACTAGGCTGATAGATCCACAAATAAAAGGTTAGTAATCATAAGAAACAACAAACCTTTCTCAGATAAACCATCCTGCCAGCATCTCCTCTCTACCAGCTCTACGTTTTGAAGGAGACAAAGTGTTTCTGTTTCTGTGATCCAACCCGCATTTTATGGTTGGCTTGTAATAAAGAGTGAGCCATCATTGCTCATAACTCAGACATGGTACCTGCAGATCATCTGCTGAAAATCTGCCTGAATTGTATTACTTAACTATTTTTTGTAAACTGTTTGAAGTATTTTGAACAAACCTTTTGAAGAGTGTTACATGAACATTTATTCTGCATATTGGGAATAATAGCCTATCTTGTTAAGATTTTATCAAGACTCCACTGGGAGTATACAGATCCACCTGAAAGTCAAGTTTTCTTAAAAAATCTGCCTCTATATTTTCTGCCACTTAGGTTCAAGTATTAAGCAGGATTTAAGAGGTCTAAAGCTGTTTGCATGAAGTAATAAATCTCAGATTTACTGTATGAACAAAGAAAATAGAGATCTAGGTGGTATATACAGAAAACCAGGTACACCCATTAAAATGTGGATATCCTCCAAATACAATACTTAACTACCCCTTCTGATACAATGCTAAATGAGATATGCTAATTAAAATTCAATATTATTATAAATTTGACTTAGTGTAGAATACAGACACATAAGTGTATAGAATTGTTTAGATTGGAAATGACCTTTATGATCATCAAGTCCAACTACAAACTTCACACTGCCAAGTCCACCACTGGACCATGTATCCGAAGACAAAATGTCAATGAACGCACAATTAGAAAACTTTATTATAGAAGTGCTAGCAGATATCCTAAACACAAAACAACAACCTCCGGATTTTAACTGTGTGGACGGAAACTTCAGCCTTGCATTCAATCAATAATGGAAACACACTTTGAACTTTATCTTGGACTGACCACAACTGAAAGAGTCTTGTAGTGAAAGCATTCATATCTGAAGAGTAAAAAAATCCAACTATCACTATGTACATCCATCCTGGAGGAAGCTGGGTCTGGTATAGGTTACAACATCCATCCCTTCAGGGCTGGAAAATAACACGAGAGCTGAGCCCACTCCCACTCCCCAAAACACAGAAAGCAACATCCCAGCCTCCGCAGTGCCCACACCTCAACATGCCCACACCCCTTCCCTGGGAATGCTTTCTCTGGGAACACCTTCTGATTTTCATTAGCAAAACCTTGCTGGCTTGTGTTGTCACACTTTGAAAAGCAACCAAGCCAGTACATTGGGTCTCAAAGCAAAATAACAGGGAGCAAGTGGGGCTAAAGAGAGCGAGACTCAAAGCAAGAGAAAAACAAGCAAGAAGAGGAACCCCCCAGAATAAGGGCACGCAGTGGGAATCCCTTCTTGAGCTTTACTAGTGACTGACAATACACCACAGCAGTGTTTATCTCAGGCTATTTGCACTGATCTAAAATGGAATGTTTTACAACCCATCTGGTATTTGTTTACATCGGTGACATACTTTATTATTATATAATTTGTTTTATTGGATCAGATGCAATTCTTAAAAGGCAGTGTTTCTCAAAATGCACTCAGTTTATTGAGTAAACTGCAATACGAATTATTGTCTAGTTGCACCTGCTTGCTGAGAAGGAAGTAAAAGAAATACAACTCTTTTAATGTCAAGAATAAACAGGTCTGATAAAATAACAGAAAAATTGTGATCGGGGAATATATGACCAAAATTCGAAGTTTTTAATTAAACAGAAACTTCATTTTACACAGGCAGTTTTTCAGTTAACTGCAGTTAATTAAAATTTCATTTAACTCATTTTTCATTTTGGGTTGCCAATATGGAGAGTTGTAGCACAACCCATAACTGTGTGCTGTATTTCTATCCATGCTGACCTTTGTAGGACTACCACTCCACCCTGGTAATTCCTCAGTACAAGCATCAGGTGCAATTTTGTAAACATGCATCACCTCTTACTGGGTCTGTAACTGGATCTGAAATCGGTCACAAAAAATAAAATTAAAGGAGTGCCTGTCTAATTAATGATGCCTTCTATTCTACTTATCAAATGGCAAGCAGAGAAGGTACAGCACTACAAATGGGGACCAAAATGAAGAAGAGGTGACAAACTTCATGCAGAAAGTCTGCACAAAGCTTCCACACTATGGAAATGATCTGGGAAATTTGATAACAGAAGCACCGTGTGCCTACAGACAGGGTGAAGTCACCCACCATTACTCCTTCTTCTCTCCTGCAGTTTGCAGCTCAGTAACAAAAATTCAAATAGTCATTCCTTACATTTCATCCATCACATTTGGAATATCAATGTCTGCATGGTCAGATAATTTAAACATATTCATCTGTCTGTTAGAGAAAGAAGAAGCTGGTGCAACCATGAAATACAAAAAGTCAGCATACACAAATCTTTTAGCTTGTGCTTTTAGCTAAGGAAAGAAACACAGTAAATTAAGAGCACTTGACTTCTATAGGAAAATCAAGAGGATTACCACATTTCCAGTGAAAAGCAAACAATGAGGGCTGTTTGGTATTCCTCCTCACATATACAAACTTACTAATCATCCAAAGTATTTCAGACCCAAGTATTACTATGTAACTTCTAAAATCATGTCTTGGGTTCTCATGCCCACTATGGATTTATTAGTCAAGCCATAACCCCTTTTCAATCCTAAGTATTGGTGCATAGGTTCTTAAATCAAATGCTGCACTTCTCTTGTCATCCCCTGGTCATTACTGACTTACTAGAAATACCAGAACAGCCATCAGCAACTCATTTTTTCTGTTTTCCAAACAGCTTATTCACACTGTTCATGAACATTCACAGACACTGAGAACTAATCCCTGAGTTAATCACTGCGAATTCAATCTCTATATGAGCACTGTAATATCTGCAGATGGATTAAATATAATTTTATTTTCTGAACAAGCACTTTAACTAATTTAACCTTGCTTTATATCTTTGAATAACGATGAGATTTCTTAAATTTGCAAGTGAAATGGATGATTCACTTTCCATTTCCATCAGCAAATCACAATTACAGCACTCACAAATATTTTTCAAGATGCCAGATTTTCAAATGCTTTAACATATGCACTAACATTGAACAGGCCAGCTCATGGTGAAAACAGTTTATGGTTATTTGAAAATTAACAGTTCCTAACTGGTATCCCAAAAAATGTAGAATATATTTTCTGGAACATGAAAAAGAATACTGTTGAAATAAGTTAGCTTCAAGGAAAACAACTTACATCATTTTCCTCTGCACTGAGCAAAATCTCATATATACAAAGAGGCATAACTTAAATTATTTTTGGTCAACCACGTGCCAATTTTGGAAAAAATCAGTAATTATAAAGAAAAGCAGAGCAATTGTGTTATCTTCCACAAAACTGAACAAGTGATTAAATGAAATTATTTATTTAGATATTAAAATGCATTTATTGTGAATAATTCTTTGGGATATTTTGGGTTGCTGTCTACATTGATTAAAAATGACAGAATGAAAGTAGGCATTGATTAATAAAGGATGAATTTTCCTCTAAAGCCATATTTCTGAAATTAGAACTTTTTCCTAGAGAGAAATGGAAAAATAAAACAGTAAATACACTTATAGTCTATTCATATGTTTTAGCTCTAAATCAAATACTATTAGACTGTGATTGAAGGGAAGAAATTTGTGCCTTAACAGGAAAATTACTAAAAATTGTTATGAGATACTGACTAATACCTGTGTAGTTGTATTTAGCAATACTTTATGGTTACATGTTGCATTATCCCCCTCTACTGTTCATCCAACCTTTTTCCTACAGCCCAGTCTTGCTTAAGAATGCAATGAAGCATGATGCTGCCCCTAACCTAAATGGGATTTTCAAGAAACATGACAAGGACTAAATAATTTCTTTATTCTCTGTATCTTTGAAGACTTCCATCAAAAAACAAATCTTCTAAACCAGGCATTTTTCCATTGTGATTTCATTACACAGACTTAATATACTTTACAATTAACTGCTCTCTGCTAATTAACATTCCCTTTCAAACGAGAGGAGACACCATTACAGAACTAAAGACTGAATGCAGCATTTTGTCTTCAAGCTTTTTAGTATGATTAAGCATATCATAATTACCATGTTATAACTCTTCATCTTGCAGCCTTGGGCTAGAGCATCTGCCAAAAAGAATTTTCCTTCTGTAGGAATTAGCCTGAATTTTGAAATTAATTGTAATTTGAAATTTTGAAGACCTTCATATCACCTGATCTGTATTCATCAGTTCACAGAAAACAGACTGTTTTGAACAACAGGAGTTGAGAAGGAAAACCAGACATACTAAAAGTTGTGGTAAGAATGCATTCCATAGAAATTCAACTAAAACGCTAATGCAAAATTTAATTGGTTGTCTTCTGAATTTAAATATATTTGTAAGCAGAATTATGCTATTTTCACTGTTGCAAGGATATTTATGTCAACAGAATTGTCTCTTCAGTGGAACTAATTCCCAAAAGTAATTTAAACAGTAATTGCTGCAACTTTAATGAGGAAATTCACTCTCCCTTCATGTCTCTTTCCATCAGGAATCTCTCTAAATGTTTATTTCTGATATGTATTCAAGTATCTATGGTACCAAAAAAAAAAAAAAAAAAAGAGAGGAGCATAGAAAAAGATAAAAGCATGGTTTGTGACTTAACAAAAGCATGTTGCTAATTAGTCTATAATCAAAGGCAAACAGAATCAAGCAATGCTGAGGAAATTATTTGCATGTAACATCCACTGTTAGATAAAAATCTTTTAATTCTTTTAAGCCCTCCTGAGTATGCTACTCTGGTCTTAATAATCAGTGAAACACATGCAATTAAAAAATTAAGCAGTTACTCAGCAACATTGAAAAGTTGTTTTAGAACGCGTGAAGGGCACACCGTGGATTAAGAGAAACAATGAACAAGGAACTACATTTACTAGTTAGTCACATAAGCACAACAACAAAACAAAACAAAACAGAAAAAAAATAGGGAAAAATACAGTGACTGTCAAGCAAATCCAGAATTTATTCCACTCACTGCAGCAGTTTTCTCATTACAATGTACTGAATGCAACAAAGAACTGGAGGCTCATTCTGCATGGAAGAAGTTCAAATCACCCTGATGCAGACTTAAGAGGAAACACCTTGCCAACAAGGGTAGCCCATAAGATGATAGAGTAGACAGGCATATTCAAATGTTTCAAAAACCTACAGTATCTTTGAGGCAGGTAGCCACAATTCAGCCTAAAGTAATAATACTGGACTTCTCTCATTTTCTTACTAAAGCTAGCTTACAAATGCATGAAAACTAAACATCAGCTTCAGCAAAATGAATGAGACAGAAGTGATCTCAAGGCATTTGCTTAATTACAAAATCATTAAATTCTGTCTCCCTCGTACACCTCAAAGAAAGGTAATCCACCAATAATGCCTTAAGCACAGATCTCCACCCAATGTCGAAAATGTTACTTGTAAACAATTCTCGAAACAACGAACTCAACCCCCAGCACTGCTCACTGCCTGCACGTCTAATCAGAATGTGGTGAGTGCTGCAGCACGGAGCTCCTGGGAGCTCAGCTCTGTGGGGGATGAGATTTATTGCAAACCCAAGTAGTATTTCCTTTAAGGCACGCTGCCTCCCACTTACATAGGTTAAAGACCTAGTTAGAATCCTTCCCAGACAAATGGACAAATCCCACTGAAAATGAAAAAGTAGGCTACTTAGTTTAAGAAAGATTTATCAAAAGGGAAGCAATAAAAAAAGAAAAAGGAAAAACCAATAACAATTCCACCAAAGCTCATAAAGGTGACTAAGCAGATGTAAAAGTTGTATCAGACAGTGCTGCAGAGGATTTCACAGACACCTGCGTTACACAAGCTGAATGAAGGGTCTCAACCTGTTCCAATGTGGATCTTTTGATTCCAAAGAAGCCACAGAACGCTGGGGTTTATGCTTTTGATTATGAGGGAACTAGAAATTTTAATACAGTAATTGTCTGTGCAAAGGAATGCAGCATGGCTGTGACTTTAAATTGCCAAATCCATCACCAGCATGGGCAGGGTAATAATCTTACATCTGTGCTCCGATGCCAAGCTACCCTGCAGCCCCCACTAGAGCCTTATCCAGCACAGGAACTTCCTAAACTTTCTTACACTGAGCTGGAGGAGCCTTACTGTGCCATGCTGGGCTTCATGAAAAGCTGGGCACTGACAGGGATGCAGGAGGCAGAGACTAAGGCACCTTCCCACATGGTTTCCAGTGAGATCTGCTTTGGGTGAATCCAAGGTTATCAAACTTGTCTTTGAATCAGGATCATATTGGCCTGCACTAGAAACTATCTGAAACCATTGTGGCCATAGCTGGGACTGCCTGCTAAAATTTGAAGCAAAACATTTACAGTTTCACTCCCTGGCAACCTCCATTGCAGGTGTACTCTTAACTAAAGCATGAGCGCATCAGCCACTCTCACAGAGGTTTCGGCAAGGAAATTGCTTGGACACTTAGTTCTAGGCCTTGACTCCTGTGACATTGCTCACAGAATACGAAAGTCATGCTTGGCCACTCAGGTGGAAAGCTCATGAAAGCTCACTTCTCAAATTGCTCTAGCTAAATCCACAAGGTCAATGCTTTTATGGTCTCTTATTTGGGCCAAGCATGACCGTACCCCTCAGCAGGCACGGCAGCTCTGCTGACACACACGGTAGCTGAGCCTTACACACGAAGCAGAGGTACATGTGACTGAACCAAGCAAAAAATGGTTCTTCAAGAAAAATCTACTTAAAAGTAAGGCACAATCGGGAAGGTCCTACAGGAAATGCACCTTTGATCAGTTTTCAAGGAGATCACGAATATCTGTTCACAAATCTAAAATGTCCTAATAAATTCCAGTGTTAATTTCTAGCAATTATTATTAAATGAAGGAGAAGAATAAAGGAAAGCAGTGTAATTAGATGAATACGCACACAACAACTGGCAGCGAGTAATTTGTTACTGTTTTAATCAATTCAGCATCAAATGACCATTCCCTTGGAATACCTTCAGAGAAGCAAATAGGCAGCAAACCCAGGCATTTGACAACGCAGCAATCTGCTGATGGTCACTTGGATATTCATAAGTCACAAATCTCTTCCACCTTTAGATTTTATATCATTTGTTATAAGAAGTCATAAATAATTGAAAGTCACATGATAAATTATTCAGCTAAGCGCACAGTTTCCAAGGAATCCTAGCATGAGTCTGGATTAAAGCTATAATGCAAGTCAGATGCAGAAGCTGAGCTGACACCCCACAGTTACCACACAGTGGAGCAGTCCAGGGAGTTTGGCACTCGGCAGCGTGTCCTTTCCACCACAGGGACACGTAAATACCTCGTGAATATTTATGAACTAGAAGGCCCTATTGCCTACTGTGTACTTCAGCTGCTTGCCCATACATGGTTATGAACCAGTGACACTTAACCCAGAGCTTCCCTTGGCACAATTGATTAGAACATTCATTTTCTTTAAGAGATGGCACTGGCCTTCAAGACTACTGCTGAACTTCAATCTCTGCTGTAAAAGACTTTGTCTTCAACCATAGTTACCTGTTATAATTAACTGAGAAGATACTCAAGGGGACTAGCATAGAAGTGACTGCAGGAATATTACTTAGTTGTGAAAACGCTGGTATAATCCTGCTACTTTCTTTGTACAAACCAAGTTCTCTATCTTGGGTAGGTCTAGGTCCGTAACGTCCAGGAACAAATGACTATCAAATAATCTGCAAACCAAGATATCCTGTGTAAACTGGAACTAAGAAGCTTGCTTTTGTAAAGATGTGTCTCTTGTGCTTAACTGACTTTAGGGACTAAGGTATGAATTCTGATTCTAGTTTCTTCCAAAAGAAGGGGGAAAATTGATAATCTCTCTCCTGTATAGATTGTTTAGTAAATGAGAAACTTTGTTCATAGTGAAAAACCTCCCAGGTTCTGACCTTTTTCTCTTTCTCTCCATGTTCTCTACTCTGCTGCTTTCATGTAAATTGCAGGGACTTCTAACTGAGATATTTAACTCTCTGTCATACTTGATGAGAATCATCCAACAGGATCAAAAGTTCTTGCACCAGAAAATACATTTCACAAAAAAAAAATACCAGTTAGGAAGTAAGTGCAAGCAACAGGCAAGGAATGTGTCATACAATGCAAGACTTAAAAGTGAGTTAGAGTTAGAGGGAGTACATATGTTACTATACTTGTGGTACTTCATAACCTCACTGTTTATAGAGTATGCAAGTCAACCATATCATACTGACTTAGTACAATCTCAGAAAGCCAGTAATCCTGATCCCATCCATACAAATAACGAGAGAGAAGCATGAAGCTGGCAGGTACTTTTAGAAAGGCAGGCACTGCTGGCCTGAGCAGCACTGAGAGTTTTACGTTAAGTAAGTCTGTTAATTTGAGGTATGCCCCAAATAATCAACTCTCTCTCCTTCCCAGCTGAAGCAACTCTGTGCACAACACTTCACTCACAACAGGTATGATCCCTAGAGGTAACAAAATACAAGGCACAACCTAAAACTGTTTCTAGAATCATGCAAAAGCTTTGCTGAGCATACTTGAAATTACACGATAACCACCGTTAGTCTCTGCATTAACTCATTCTGTAGACATTGCACTAATGGAAAATTTAAAAAAAAGATATCCCTGAACAGCTTCTGTACCAATATGTCACCTTTCTTGGGAATTTGTATCTCTATAATTTATCCCTATGCTCTTTCAGAGTGCTTCAGACTATAGCAATTTTCAGGAAATTATCTGTGGCTGAGTTTACACTGTACATAATATTTGTCTCAACATGTTCTAGATCATCTCTGAAACAATAAAAATAGAATTCTAATTCTGCTGAGGTCAAAGTCGTGTTGTTTGTGGGGTTTTTTTCAGTCAAAGTGCCTTCAGAGATGTATTAAGATCATTCTTTTTAAAGAGTAAGAACCATAACCACATAAATTTTCATTCAAAAGTATATATAACATAAGCAGCAACCAGTTCCATATGAGATTATCTGAGAGCAGCACTGAGAACGCGATTTCTAGCATATTTTACCTTTTACCTTAAGAAACCAGTATTTCTAAATCCCACACTCTGTATCATTTTTCTACCTGTGTTTTCGTGCTCAGCTGGGACAGTATTTTTGTCATCCATTAGTATATAAGAGGTAGAAATTCAGGGGGATCTCCTCGTTGCTTCATGCTTGAGGCGTGGAAGGAACGAACTGTGATAGGCGAGCACCCCCTCGTGANGTATGTAAGTGGTAGAAATTCAGGGGGATCTCCTCGTTGATTCATGCTTGAGGCGTGGAAGGAACGAACTGTGATAGGCGAGCACCCCCTCGTGATGGAAGGCTTAAATACATCATTGCACATCTTACAGCACTCGGGCTGGTTAAACACTGATGTATTCCTATTGTACTGTGGTCACAAAATGAGACTGATAAAAAAATCAAAAATAAACCCCAAAATACGTCATTTGCTATTCAGTCTCTGTCCTGGAGATAGCAGAGGACACACTCAGGCTCATCCCTAACAAAATGCAGGCATGAAATGCTGCAGGCAATGAATGTTTGTTCAAGGCAGTCTCTCAAAATTCTTAAGAAAAACAATTAAAATAGCCACTTAAAAGCTATTTTAAGCTCCTTGATTTTGAGATTTGGCAGGTTGTGCTAGAGCAGCAACTGTGTGAGGACCACTTTTCACTGTACTGTTAATATTCTGAGAATGAGCTCAATAACAGCTGAATTCTGAAGTGTCTTAGAAGCTCAGGTAGTTCCTGTCACTCCATTTGCATGATAGACTATCTTAACATAAAAATAAAATGAAAAATATTGTTTACTGGTTTTAATGAAATATTTCATTAAAGAACATTTTTTTGAGAAAAGCGTAGCTGAGGCTATGAGAAACTCAAACCCTTTAAGCCATGTGAAAAAAGGTAAGAGCTTAGTGGACCCTAACCCTAATCCAAGGAGCTGAAAAGACATAAATTGATGTAGAAGGAAAACAATTGACAGAATTATGTCTTGGTTGCACACTTATTAAAGCAACATTGCCAATAATGTGTGGCCATAAGTAGCAAAAGTGAGGCAAAAAAGAATCAGAAAAAGCTCCTTAATCATGTAAATGCTCATTAATGCATCCATCAATAAAGACCAATAGACACCCCTATTTTAAGGAATTATGTATTTCTGGCTGAAGGGCACATTGATTAGATGTTTCTGACTTAAGACAAAGAGCCTTACAATTTTTTCTGGACAAAACAAAAATATTTATAGTTAGATTTCACTTGGTGTAAGTATCAAGATAGGCAAACACAGATCTACACAACAGGAAGTCCAGACACAAACCCAGCATCAAACTCCCATACAGAAATGTCAACACCCTGAAAAAGTTCTTTTGTCATTGTGGCTTCAGAATCCCAAAGGTCTTATCAATAAAACTGATGAGACTTGTCCAAATTCAGGCAGGTTAAAAAAAAAAAAATCAAACCTTCTACCAGTTAGGTATACAGCAAATAAAAAGGTGATTACTGGAATTTCTGTAACTCCTCCTTTTCAGGTTTCATTTGGACAACTCAGGTATAAAAAATAGGTCATCAATACTGTACAGTTTCTTTTGAGACCCCTCCAACAATGTGAGTCCTTACAGTAACATAGAATCAATTCCTGAAGGCATCCAAATAAGTGTTATCAAAAAAAAGTCTGCTTCTACCTTACATAGTCACTGAAGCTAGTCAGTTAAGGCTGCACCATAACACCAAACTGAGAGATGAGACACATACAAAGAAAATATCTACAAGGCAAGAAATATGTTCCCAACATTTTTATTTAAAGCATATGAAGGGTTTACTTACAATTCTTCTCCTTGTTTTGCTTTTCTGTCATTAACCAAGTACACACTTCCAAAGCTTCCATTGCCAAGTTTCCTCTGAACAGTGTATCTTCTTGCAATCACAGCATCTGAGCAAGCAGAATTAAATCTGGCAACAGCAACATGCTTAGCAGTTTCTTGAAATTTCAGCATTTCTCCGTGCAACAAAAACTACACAAATTTCTCTAGGACGTAGCTTTCAAATCCTTTTATTCTTTCATGGATGTTCACAGAAACCACTTGAAACAGAAAAATATTGATTTGTCAATGTACTGCTCTCATTAAACTTTTCATTTAATTCTATGGCAGTGTTTACAGTACCCAGCTTGCAGCAAACACAAATTAAGTGGAATCATTAGCTGCTAAACTGCAGGCAGCAGACTTGATAAACAAACTTCAGATAATGTAGGTGTGACATAGTCAATCTTCCTTTAAACCAATCTTAAATTAATTCACTGAACTGATAGCACAGTTCCCCCAGATATGGCACTCTTCCTCACCACCGGTCTTTATACCACCACAGTACCTGACACCAAAAATATCTGCATTTCAGGATACAAGTTTCAAGCTTTTTGTACACATTGAAGCATAACCTCCACCCATAATTTGAATTCTCTCCCATCAACAACTACAAAGCTGTTTTCCCTGCTTTTTCATTTACCCCTCAGATTTCACCATCTGTTCTAGTGCTGACCTCACATCCTCTCTGTGATTCACTGCTAGTATCTTCTGCAAACCAGTTTCACGGAAAATCTGCAAGATTTTCAATAAAACTCAACTCTTCCAAAAGTTCATTTCTCCTTCACTGTGTCCTTTCATGACTCAACTTTCCAACCTTTCCAACAATTTATATTTGGTTTGGAATTCTTGCCTAATTGAGGCCCTAATTCTGCAAACATAAGGACTGCAGCATTCCTATGGTTTCCAATAGCTCAACATGAGCATAGAGTAACTTTGTTTACTCAACCTTCCTCATTCCCAACGAAAACGGGTAAGTGTTTCCCTGTACATAATAAAACAATATTGCTTTCAATACCTTGCCTCTATGTAATGCTACGTGCATCATTTTGCTTGAAGATCCTTTGTTAAAGATCTTTGCTTGAAGATCCAAAGCAAAGGTCTTGCAAGATCAGTGCTACTGTGGCTACCATCCATCAGCACCACAGAGCAGCAGGCCCACACTGGCCTTGTTCACCACACCACTTCAAGGTCAAGGCAAGCACACAAACAGGACTTTTATTGTGGTGGTTGTGGTTTTGGAAGAGCAAAGACAAACTGCCTAATTTTAAAAGCTGTACAACTTTAGGTTCCAAGTCACTGGCTTCTCTTCCAAATCAATGCAGAGCCTAAATTCAGATTACAAATTTGTATCTTGCAACAACAAACTCTGTGTGTGTGTGTGTGTATAGGCACAAGAACCTATTTTAGTACCCATCAGCTGAGCTGCTGTCACACCGAACCAAAAAGCCTGACATTGCACTGCCACTGTGTTATGAAACACAGATAAACTTTAATTACTACAAGACATCTTAAATCCCGCATGTTTTTGAAACTAAAGCACTCCTAATATTGTTTCTTTATTGTCTTTCAGCAAAACTGACAAAAATTTTGAAATGCAAATGCTAAGGAAAGAATGTCAGCTAGAAAATTATTTCTCTGTAACTCTAAATCTGTCTGAAGGAGCCTAAAAGGGTCATGTTGAGGAGGGGAGGGCAGAAAGGTGAAGTCCACAAAATATTATATTGCCAATTCTACTAAGTTTACGTAATTTCCATTTACTGTTCCATTCTCCTAATGGCTGTTTCATGCATATCTTCATAAATTCCTTTAGAAATAACTATACCTAGAAAACCTGCTGAGCTATCTGTATCCATTTTTTTCTCCTAAAGTCATTTAACACAGCTCACCTTCAAATTTTCATACTTACTTGGGCCCAGGAATGTGTAACAATCCTTCACACCACAAAACCATGCTTAAGATCAAGTAGCTCACTGAGTTTAACTTCTGTGCTTTATTTCTAATAATGCCTCTCACCTTTCACTCCCTATGCTTCAAATTCTCTCTCTACATAATAATAGTAATAATTATCATGTAATTCAGTGAAATGCTTTAGTATCTACTGCTGAATAGTGATGGAAGGCAGGGGCCAGTGACTGACATTGTGGCATCACAGGGGCATTTTAATGGCACAGAAGAGGTGGAATGCTGAGCACTGCATCTGAAATAAAGGCCCTATAAGAGCCAATAGGCCTTAAAGACTGACTCAGCCATAAATGAAGTATATGAACCTCTCCTACCTCACTCAGATCTTTAGCCCAACCTTCCCTGTGTTCCTTTCCTACCAATGTCCATCTCCCACTGAGCAAGTACTTCCCAAGCAGCAACATCAATTGCTTCATTTAAGTTCAGAACAACTAGAGATTACACAAAGCAGTCAAGTCTCCTGCTCTCTTTCCCTAAAAAAATCTCAGTATACTCTATCCAGTAACTTCGGTAGAGTTTCCTGTGTCCCATCCACCATTCCCAGGTCCCATCCCAGAGCCAGGCAGACTGCTGATGCCAACCAAACTAATGCAATTACATTGTATGGATCACTTTTAAAAAAATATTTTCTACCTTGGCTAGAGTTAAATCTTCCTTTTTTGTGCTGCAAACTAAAGGAAAGTTGCTGGTTAGGGTTTCATAGTTCCACCTACACATGCTAAGCACAAACCATCTCAACTTCTTCCCTGACCTTTCTTAGTTTCCGTAAGAAAGATTAACCTTCGTGTTTCTTTAGCAACAGCTAACATACTCTGACATTTTCTGCTTCTAAGGTAATCCCTTCTTCGCCAATTGAGGCCATTTTCCAATTCTTTTAGATTTTCTTTTTATTCCTAAGAACCATTGTGCTACATCAACATTTGCCACCCTCCGCCCCCTGCAATGCAAATTTCAAAGTCTTTATATTTAAGCTCTAAATATCCTCAGTATTTACTATCTTGATTTTTTTCCTGATGATGACTTCACTGTTCCTTTAAATGTTTTGAAAATGCAAAAATTAGATTTTCTTTGTTTTTTCTTCATAAAGAAAAAAACAAAAACAAAACAAAACAAAATACATACAAAAAAACAAAAACAAAAACCAGAGCTTTTTAACTCTGGCTCTGTTATCATTTTCTGCAACATCTTTATAAACTTACCCAAGGCTAAAGTGACATTATTTCACTTAGCTCAGTTTTTTTATGCTCCTAGAGAAACGATAACTAAGATTTTATTATTAGTGCCGGTAGCAAAGGAGCTTGAGGGTGATGGTAAAACGGGGTAAAATGTACTCGACTATTACATTTAGTATCTCCCTGACGCACATTCAGGAAGCCGAGATCCCCTAGGATAATCTCGGGATGTTATTACCTTGTTACGAGACCGTGTAAAGACCCAAAACACAAGTTAGCACCCGGACACCCTCACAGCAAAGGGCGAGGGCGGGGGCCCCGTTCCTCACCCCTCCGGGACAGGCGGGACTCCCCGGCAGCCGGCGGTGCCCCACGNCAGCGCCCGGCCCGCGGGCGGGGCCGGTGGTGCCTCAGGGTCCCCCGTGTGCCCTGGGGGCGGCCTGGGGCAGCCGGGCGCTGGCAGGGCGGGGGCGGCCGCGGGCTCACAGCGCTGCGGGCTCGCACCGCGCTGTTTGCGGCCCCGTCGCCAGGAGACGGCGCGCCTGAGCGCCGGCGGGCGGGAGGAGCGGAAGGAAGCGGATCCGGGATGCGAGGGCTCCGCGTGTCACTCCTGGCGCTGCTTCCGGCGCCATGGGCGTCCAGGGGCTGACGGGCTTCGTGGAGGAGCGAGGGGTGTTCTTCACCGAGCTGCGGGTGCGGGACACCAAGCTGGTCATCGACGGCAGCAGCCTCTATCACCGCCTCTGCTTCGCCCCCGACGCCGACTTCCGACGCGGCGGCGACTACGGCGCCTTCGCCGCGGCCGTGCGCGACTTCTTCGGCGTCCTGCGGGCCTGCGGCGTCGCGCCCTTCGTGGTGCTGGACGGCGGGCGCGGCGCCGAGGACAGGAAGCTGCCCACGCTGCGGGGCCGCGCCGCCGAGCAGCTGCGGGCGGCCCACGGGCTGTCCCGGGGCACCGGCGGCTGCCTGGTGCCGCTGCTGACCCGCGAGGCCTTCGTGCAGGCGCTGGGCCGGCTCGGCGTGCCCTTCGTGCAGTGCTTCGCCGAGGCCGACCGGGAGATCGCCGGGCTGGCCAACCGCTGGGGCTGCCCCGTCCTCTCCCTCGACAGCGACTTCTGCGTGTTCGACCTGGCGGGCGGGTACTGCCCGCTGTCCCACTTCCAGTGGCAGAGCGTGCGCGCCGCCGCCGGGCCGCAGGGATGCTACGTGCCCGCGCGCTGCTTCTCGGCCGAGAGGTTCTGCAGGCACTTCGGGCCCCTGAGCAAGGGCCTGCTCCCGCTCTTTGCCGTCATGAACGGGAACGACTACATCGGCCTGGAAGCGCTGGAGGCGTTCTTCAGCAAGGTGCGCCTGCCGCGGGGCTGCGCGGCGGGGAAGGGGGGGAAGCACCTCCGCCTCCAGGGACTGCTGAACTGGCTGGCGCAGTTTGCGGAGCCCGCCGAGGCCGTCGACAATGTGCTGAAATACCTTAAGAAACACCAGAGAGAAGAAATACGGGAGCTTCTGTGCACTTCAATGGAGGATTACGCTCCATCTGACGTGAATCTTGAGGACTTCTTTCAGAATGGGAGCTATGAATGCGAGGCTGCCAGGAAAGCAGACGTACCAGAGTGGGTACTTGATGCTTTGGCAAAAGGTAAGCTGGCCCCATTCATCATCAATGCCCTGATACTTAGGAGTACCTTCCTCCACGTTCAGGTGGAGAACATGCAGAGACCCAGTGCTCATAGCACAGCTTTGCCCGTCCGACAAGTTATCTATGGACTGCTTCTGAGGGTATCTCACGGTACTGAAGATGCTTCTTCACGTAAGCAGACCAACGAGCTGCCCATTGTATGTGAATTTGACAGATGCCAAAAGACAGTTAAAAAAACATTTGTTCAAGCAGCACGCCTACCCCCAGATTTTTCTGATGATCGTTTTCCTTTGGACAAGTTAATGGAGGTAAATGGTTGTCACGACAGATCACAGTTAACAGTGTTTCACGAGTGACACAAAAATAGT
The DNA here is from genome assembly GCA_013398015.1 of Oreocharis arfaki. Classification (NCBI taxonomy): domain Eukaryota; kingdom Metazoa; phylum Chordata; class Aves; order Passeriformes; family Paramythiidae; genus Oreocharis; species Oreocharis arfaki. The sequence goes on from VZRR01007155.1 coordinate 703,528, forward strand.
TGGGACTCACGTTTGCCAGCTGGCCGTTAAAATATGATGTCTGAACTAAGCCGCCTCAGTAAGTAACTACTTAATACACAGGTACCTGTGATATTTAAGAAGCTACATCAGGTTGTCTTCATCTCCTTTCCTTCTTGCCCCCCTCCAAGTGTACCAAGACAAATTATATGAGAAGTCGTAGTGTGTCTATGCAATACTCCCTGCGTTTTCCATTTGAAGCCCTGATTTCATCCTATGTATTCTTTTACACTAATATTTGCTTTTTATGGCAAGGAACTCAGTTTCATGTAATTTAGGAAAGTCCAATTTTAACACTACAAAACCTAATTTGTATTTGATCAAGCTGTGGAATGTTTCAGAGCAGTGTTCTGAAACAAAATCTGACTCGTGCCTTTTTACTAGAAGTCACATTATTTCACATGTGAACATTGCAGCTGTCCAGCAGTTTTACCTGCCCCAAGTATGCTCTGTTAACAGGGACCTCTGATGCTTGCCAGACAGAGCAGAACAGCACCTGAAAAACACAGGAAAGTTGTGCTAGGTTGGTTCCAGTCACCATTGTAGCACTTCTGTGTAAATTCTAATGATTAAGACTGTAACTCTTGCCGTAATGGGAAGTAATCTCCCATTCTCGAAGTTGCATAACTAAGGTTTTGTATGCAGTAATTTCTGCAACATCTAGAAATACAATCCGTGTCTTAATTCTGCATTTTTAAGGCAGGTGCTCTATCCATTTTGGCGTTCAGGTCGACTGTTAATATATCTCTGTGTGTGGGCAGTGCTTAATGTTTTTTTTCACTTGCTGGTGGCTACTTTGTAAAGGAACCGAGTGTATCACTGCTACGCCCTTTAAATGCTACAGATAGCTATGTGCCCAAAGTACAGGTTACTTCACATAGGTTGTTGGTACCGGCTCTTGAAACTGTATACAACACTTAAGAGTTTGAGAAATCGTGTTTCGGGTTAAGAGACATTAATGACACCTTCAACCTTGGTGTGTGTGCTGTTTGTTTAATGAATTTGAGCTTCGCTATTACACCAATTTGCCTTAGTAAATAAATGGGAATTATCAATTGAACAAAAGGTTACGAGAAGAAATGTTCTACATTCAAAGAGCTCTAGGCAAAACTGACTTCAGTTTCTCTTCTGCTATGGGGATGTCTGCCTAAGAGTAGGCAAAACAGTCCTAATCAAGGTTTACAAAGCATTCAAATGGCAGCTGAACAGCCCGCTGCAATTCTGCATGCATGAAGTTATGGACAAAGTTTATAACACCACTTCCTGGAAGTTAAATGGCACAGCAAAGAGGGAACATGTGCTAGGAATTAATTACTTTTTTCTTTCTACCTGACATTTAACTGTGACATTTTTAAAGTTTTAAGTAGTATTTAAAAAAATATTTCATGTTCAGAATATCTATGAAACTTGAATAATTTTTTATCAAAAACCCGAAGCGCTAACTAGTTTAATCAGGAACTTATTTGCCTTTTAGAAATTGCTCACAACAAATCAAGTCTCTTACCTCTAATTTTTAAATTTATTTTCAGGTGCCCATGTCATGCCGTCAGATGCTTTTGCTGGAGACTCTGGGAGTGAAAATGAGTTCCCTAGAACCTATCCCAAGTCACTTACAACTCCCTATTGCTGTAACATGTTACTGGATACGTTGTTCGGAACCAAAAGTTAAGCTGAACCAATTAAAGGCTCTACTTCTAATGATAGTGTCTGGAGAACTGCAGAGGATAACCAACGATCCAGGTATGTCTCCAAGGAATACTATTTTAAGTATTCAGCACCTCAAAAATCCAGACCATAATTCATTTTTCCACACTTTTGGAAGGAATTTAGAGGAATTTGGGTTGATTTACACTATATCCTGAGGTGTTACACTCTTTGCATTGATATGCACAAAGAAAAAGTGCTAACCATCAATTTAACATTTTATATAGATAAAACAGTACTTTGCCACCTTTTAAAACATTAGTGTGCATTTATAAGTGCTTTCATTAGGACTGAAATTTTAATTTAGGTATAAAAGTTACAAAAAATAACCTTAACATACTCAGGTATCAAAAAACTACTGTTGAAGCATTCCAATATTTTTTTCCTCTTGATTTTTTCTAAAATCATTTGTACTTAAAAATGCTGAGTTGCCCAGGCACACTTTTTCTGCTTATGCATTACAAATTTGAAAGTATTAAATAATCACAGAAATTGCTTCAGTAATATTTATACCTGTTAGGGTTATGGACATTTCCTTCAGGAGTCCTCCATTTGATGGCAAAAATGATGCATGCCAGGGTTACACAGTTTCTTTAGGTTCTGGTTTATAGCAGCCAGACTGACAAGGTTTCCAAGTGGGTTGTAGTGAGATGGAAAGCTTGTTTGGATTTGATCACATAGAATCAATCAGGTTGGAGAAGACCTCTGAGATCGAGTCCAACCCATGACTGAACACCACCGTGTCAACCAGACCATGGCACTGAGTGCCACATCCAGTCTTTCCTTAAACACCCCCAGGGACAGTGACTCCAGCACCTCCTCGGGCAGCCCATTCCAGTGTCTAATCACTCTTTCTGTGAAGAAATTCGTCCTGATGTCCAACTCAGACCTCCCCTGGTGGAACTTAAATGCCATTTCTCCTCATCCTATCAATTGTTACCTGGGAGAGGAGACCATCCCACCTGGCTAGACCCCCCCTTTAAGGTAGAACCAGGGAGAAGACTCTACCTTTTGTACTGTTCACACCAGAGCATTTATTTCCATGTTATTTTTTACTTATAACCTAGATCCCACAGTTCTACCTGCTGAAGATGACAGTGTTGCATATAATGAATTTCTGAAATGGAAGGAAAAGAAATTGCAAAATAACGACTTTGACTTAGATGCTGCACACAGCTTTTGCCAGTGGCAGTGCTGTCTTCAGATGGCATTGTATCTCAACCAGCTACTCGGCACTCCTCTCTCTGAGCCTGACCTAAGTAGGTAAGGTTGTTTCAGAGATCTGCTTTCCACGCACCCCCTGATGGGATTTGTTAACATGTTTCCTTTTCTCTGTCAAACTCCTTTGGCCAGTGCTACGGTAGAACTCCCTTCTTTAAAGGAATTTTAGAGAAAAATACTCCTAGCATAGGTGTCCCTGAGGGGTTGACTGTTGGATACTGTATGTGTTTTTCACTAAGCAACATGTTTCTGTACCTGTCCTGTTCAGGTGCAATTCTAAATGCAGATTCTCTCCTTCTTTTGAGCAGGCTTTACACTGGGACCCTTGTGCACAGACTGTATCAAGAGCTTAAATCTGCACCTTCAGTGGAAAATCTGTTTACTTTATCTCCAAAAATGGCTCAGCTTTATCTGGTTTTCTTAAATACAGTGGAGTCAATGGTATCTCCAGACTTCTTTCAGAAGGTGACCAAGAACAGATCTGAGTCCAGCAAAAAGAAGAAAGCATCTAATAAGAAAAAAACAGCCATCCAGTGTGCTGTGCCAGAAATTCAGCATTTATGCAGCGCTAATAGGTTTGCATCACTGGAAGTGGATGACTGAAAGCATTATTCTTGGAATAACTTCTAATGCCATGCTGATGAAAGAAGTAACATTAAAATAAGTGACTGTACTGGAATTTGCACAACTGTTTTCACCTAAGTTCCTGATCCAATCTTTACCAAAAATCTTGCTTCAGGGGATTTTTTTTATTTGCCTTTTTGTAACTTACATTTGTATAAAAGAAATGCTGTACAAAAGTTATGGTGTTTTGTTTTTCTTTAAAGGTACCAGTCTAATTGAAAATGAGAGCAAAGTTGTTCAGCATTTCAAAGCAGGACTATTCTAGAGGAATTCTTTTCCTGAACATTCATAGTTGGCTCTGCCTCATCTCCCTGAACACTTTCCACTTACAAAAAATCAATTTTAAAGTTTGTGTTTGAGGAACACAGTGGCCACAGTCTAACAGCTGAGATTAAAATGGAAATTGACAATCTAAAAATACTGTAAAATCAGTCTTTACTGGTAGAGTACTTGTACTTGCAGGGAGAGGTAGTTTACTCAGTGACAACTGAATAAGTTTTTCTTGCAGTATTACAGGTTCTGTTGATACTCAGGGAGAAATTCAGATTTTATTTCTCCCCCTTCCCCCTGTGATGTATTTAAAGAAGGAGTTACATGCACACACAAAGCTGTCACATGGGAGCAAGTTCCTACAGGCTTCTAATTCTGAGTAGTTCTCACAGTAAATGTGTACAATCCTCTGCTGTTAACAAGCTGTTGTCACTCTTACTTTTCTTTCTACAATGGCTGTACTGAAAACCAGACCTGTTTCGACTTCCCCTATGTACACTAATTACTTGACAAACCCTTGCTACGAACACAGTAATACTGAAAACCAATTTATAATCTTTATAAAATCCTACATCAGTATTTCTCAGTGCTTTGCATTAGCAAACTTTCCAGGATAATTAGTCAATTTACATAAATGCTTTTCTTATGAAACTATTGGTTTTCCAGTGTCTTCCCCATGTAAAATATAGTTACATTTGGGTTTTTGCTTCTCAAGAATCCACATACCTTTTCTTGCTTTTAGGAAAATCGTGATTTCCACCTCTAATCATCAAAGTTTTGCCCATAACTTACCAGAATTCAAGCTTGATTCCTGCACTGTGACCTGAAGTTTTCAGTCCTGCTTATGCTGCCTGTCACCTCTGTTCCCATGGAAGTAACTCACCGCATCCTGGGATTTAGAGGAAAGATCTCCTATACCATACAGCTGAGTCTTGATACTGCCCTTATACAGTCAATGAGAAAAGAACAGATCTATAAGATGTTACACTAATGAGAAAACTAGTTTTGAGATACAGCCTGTCGTAGCAAGATTTCACATTTTTTCCAGTACAAAAGCTGCTACTTACTGAACTACCAGCAGATGGCACATACACCCAACCACACCACAAGCCAGAACCTCACAAACCATTTCTCAATAGGTTTCTACCAACTGCAGCCTACAGCATCACATTTCTATTTTCATCTGAAAATTAATCATTTCAGATTACTTTTATTTAAAAGTTTAAAGGGGTTAAATTTAAAGTTACTGCTTTTACTAACTAAAACTGAAATTCTTAATTGTCCAAATTATCCTCTTCTCCATTGTGATCCCATATGTTTTATTTTACCAAGCTTGTAATTCCTTAATCATCAGAAATAGTCACATGTAAAATAAGTCTTACATATAAAAATAGAGGTATGTTTGATTCCACTTTTTTAGTACTGGTGAGAAGAGAGCTCTTAATTTACTCTGAATCCCATATCAGAAAACTGCTGGAGTTCGTAAAAATTCTTGAGACTTGCTAAGAAGTGGTATCTTCAATTAGATAATTCATAAGACTGGAATAAGGTCAAATACTCCACTTTTGGATAAAAACACTGCTATGACCACGTGGTATTTTGAGAATACCTTTGGGGACTCTGACTCAATGGTTAAAAATTACTGTAGTGGAAATGTGTTCTCAATGCAGAACTCAGCCATTCTCTATTGCTCATGAAATGACACACACCTCGTGGCAAAACCCAATCCTGTAGGCTGAAGAAAATAATTACTGATTCTGGAGCTACCATGCAGAATTTTTGACTTATTATAGGTCTTCCATCTTCTTTGTAGGAGAATTAACAAATAAAGGGCCTTTACTTATTAAAACTGTAATGTTCTTTATTCCATATATCAGTAAAACCAAGTAAATTTCTTGGTTGTTGCCTATTTCCACCCCATAAGAAATGCCTCTTAATTTTTGTGGAAAGTTCCCACTATTGATTCAACTGCTTTGGATAAAAATCTCTCAAACCTGCTGTAAGGTGGTAATGAATCACAAGTGGAGCCAAAGTAATGACAATGGAAAACACAGCACCAAAACTTCTGGCATATTTAAAGTGAACTGCGTTAAGTCCACCCTGCCATAAGGCAAATGTCCTTAAGAGACTGAAATTTTATTCCTTGTCTAGAATGATGTACCTTATTCAGAGAGTGAGACTTGTGCTGGGAAAGGGGCACTTGGTAACATTTGTTTAAAGACTTGGCAATGTCACTTCCAACCTAAGACAACAATTAAGCATTCATCTGTACTTATCTGGACTTACCTAGATTTCTGGGACTCCAAGACCAAGAGCAGAGCACAAAGGAGCGAAATCCCATGGAAGAATATCAACCACAAGTTACGACTTACTATGTGAAAGGTATAGTTGCTGTCCTTTCTCAAAATCAAAGTTTGTACGAGATTCTTCATCAGCATGCACTGTCAGCTTTTACCATCTGTCTTTAATAATGAATACTAAGGATTTTATTAATGAAGTGTTCTGAAATTGTATTGAAATACTGAACACACTACAATATTGAACAGCTACAGCCCCACTTGCCAAAGAGAGTAATTGTTCAACAACTCTCAAATCTGTTCAACTTCTGAAAGGCAGAACTGATGTAAGTAAGAAACTTTTGCTTGAAGACACGAGAGCATTTCTGTAAGAGGTCATGTTGTTCAGGCCCTCCCAGCTCAGTGGTAACAGCCCCAGGAAGAGATGAGGGCCAGGAGCTGCGGGATCTTTGTCTCTACACAATCCAATCTCCAGCACATTGGCAGTCCAGGTATTATGGGCATATTGAGGGTCAGGCAGAGCAGTGGATGAACTGCATGTATAAAGCAGACTCAATGTGCACTCATGCCCTATCTGCAGACCCATTTCCTGGCAAAGCCTAGCAATCCCACAGGCAAAAAGAAGAAAACAATTCAAGTAACATTAGCAGAGAAAGTCATACTGCACTTTTGAGCATGGCATGTGGGGCAAGTCACAATGCAAAGTGCAATACCCCAGTGTCTGTTCGTGACAACTCCTCCTCAACTGACAGAATGACCCCTGTGACAGACAGCATGGGCCAGAGCCAATGCCACTGCCACACTTTCAGGCTACAGTGAGGAAAAATGCACATGCACAAGTTTACAAGTGAAAGAGATACCACCATGTCTTTGACTCCCCCCAGAGATCTTAAGACATCCTCTTTTCAAGATTCTTTAGGTGATAGTTTCTTGCATCTCCTGAAAGGATGATGACACTGATGACACTCTCTTCTCTGATGAGATGACACTGATAACAACAGGGCAAGACTATTTCCAATTGGTGAATATTAGAGTATTCAGCAATGTAATATATTAAAAATACTTTTAACATACCAAAACAAATCTATTATAATGCTTTTCTAGCTCCAAAAGTAATGCTGTGGGTTAAAATTCAAAGTTACCCTAACAGTAAAAAGGGTTTTTTAACAAACAGGAAGGAAGGAAGAAGGAAGGAAAATGAAGCTTCTTTGAGAGAAGGATGGGGGTTTTTTTGCCCAGTGAGGATTATTGCATCAATTTTCTAATTCAGAACACCACAAATAATTTCCATAACTACAGTCTTATAATCACTCAAGTGATCTAACAGTCATAAGCTAAAGTAAATACGGAACAAGACATGAAACAAAGCCTGTATCTACAATTATATCAAAACAAGCTCGTTCATTTGGTGTAAATGCCAGCTTCTTTTAAAACAAAGAGACGACACACTTGTAAGAAAAGCAAACATTTACTTCAAATTGCAGTATAGGCTTTTCAATCACAGAAAAAGAAAAGAAAAACAGTGATCCGACAGCGGTCACATCCTGTGCAAAAAAAAAAACGAACTTGGGATACAAAAAAACTGTAGCACAAGGTACTTGAGCCGCTTACACATTGCAGGATAAAGTAAATAAATACAGTAGCTAGAATATGGCACTCTTGTGACAGACTCTAAACCCAGTGGAATGCCTCTGAAATATTTTTATCCTTGTATTAGTAGCAAAGTCCCACCACCATAAAAGTAGAATAGTACAATGCTTTAAATAAAAACAAACTAAAATATTTATATCTAAGAGAAGGATTTTACACAGTTATATCTTTTAAGTGCAGAAAATGGGACTTGGGCTTAGATCTTTCTTTAAATTAACCCCTGCCCCCTCCCCCCCACAATACCATTCAATCTTAAAAGTAAATTTATGTTTGAGGAAAAATGTTACCAAAGTTGCATAATTTCTTTTGTTACTTCCACAGCTGGAAGTTAAATTCTAAACAGTCTTGAAACATGAAGTTCGTCATTAGCCAGTGAAACAAAGGACTTGTCAAAAGCCCTCAGGATTTCTTTATCCTCCAGATATTGTTTTGCTTTCTCCAACATCTTTAGACAGCAATCGCTAAGTTTGCAAACACAAGAATGCAATATGCATCATACATCAAGAAAAGACGAAGTTGATGAAGAAGAACTTCCACGTTTCTGGATCTTTTCCTTGCTTCTTTCAAACTTCTTTATTAGCTCAGTCACTATGCACACAGAGGAAGTGAGTCCCAGAAGAAACAGTAAATCTGGAAGAGACAATTAGCCTTCTTTAAAATTGCTACGTAAGGCTGAGGGGAGACTTACAAAAGAACAAGACTCACAAGACTTTAAAATTTTCTCCCAGTCGTTGGGAAAGTTCAGGAGAAATGAAGCAAGATTCAAGTCTTTGCAGGACCAGAAGATTAACATGCACAGTTTATGCACAAACCATAAGCACAGGCAAGATATTAAAAGCTTTTAAAGTATTTCATAACGTTCTCAGCAACATAATTAACTTAATTCTGAAAAAAGAATATTAATATAATCAGAAGTCATGCTACAATACATGTATTTCATTACAATCATTCAACTTCAGAAAACCACAAAAGTAATAAACCTTAAAGAGGCCAACAGCATTATGTATCTATAGCTTTTTAAAATCTTTGTGTTTATTTACCCTATGACAATGCAATCAATAATAACGGATGAGGATTTCTAAATAAGGTGTTTATATTCAGAGAAAAAACTCATGAAACAGCTAAATTAATACCGCTCAAAAACCTACAAAGTCAATAAATTTGCCTGCAACAAAATTTATATCAAAAACCCCCAAATAAATAAGCACCTAAAAATTTAAGAACACACTGATCAGTTGTGTACCATATGCATTTAAATCATGGTTCCCAAAGCAAACATCTAAAAGGATTTTAAAAACCAAAAAGCAAATCAATGAAACAAACAAAACCCCCAAAAAACCCTACCCACAAAACAAGAAGTATCAGCAGGTTTTGTATTCCTGTTGTATGCAAACAGCCAGAAAGTGCTCTTACAGAACCACCACCCACCACATTTATAAAGTAATCCTTGATGCAGAGTTTTGAAAAGGGAACTGTTCTTACCCAAGACACTCAGGCTCTCTGTTTGGAAAACCTTCTGAAGTGGAGGAAAGTAAATGACCAATAACTGCCCCATTATAGATCCGAGGACAGCATAGCAGAACATTCTGTTACTGCAAAGTCCAATCTCAAACACAGATTTTGTCTGTAAAAAAAACCAATTTGTTACACTGTACATGTAATCTTAATTATCTAGGCAAGAAACTACAATTTCTTTTCATCCAGTCTTCTGGAAAAATGTAAAATATTACTGTTGACCTCTTAGATAATCCAGAACAAGTTCTTAAACAGGCTAATTGCATTTTCTCCCTGGTAAACAGAGAGAGTACAAGTCCTGTCTTCATAGTCAACAACTTGCATATTGAGCTCACTTTTCCACAAGTATAGTTCATCAGAAAAGGTTCCCCCTACACTTTTCCATATCAGAAAATAGACAGCAAATTAGAGTAAATGTACTAAGGTATACTATCAAAAAATTTAAGACTTGTTTCCTAAAAAAAAAAAAATACACAGATAAAAAAAATACAGAAAAGTTTCAGAAATTTTCCTTGGACTATGGGTTTAGGATTACAAAATATAAAAGCTAAGGCCTTCAAGAAATTTCACACTCCGCTACAGCTGCTAAACTGACAGAATTTCCAGGAAGAGAAAAAACCAACCAAGTGTACACAGCAATACTAAGGACCATCACACTTCAGCTCTTAATAACAGCTTTCTTGCTTTTGTCAGGACACCACCATGTAAAAAAATTAAATAACCTAACTTATCTGTAATTTATGAAATCCTACCCAGTAAACACATGAAACTCAGAGCTTAACAGCAGATGTGAAGTGAATCTGTAGGAAAACACTTGAAACAAACCACAGCAAGATCTTCCCTCGAAGAAAACTCTGATTGTTCTGTTAATACTGTATAAACAGACAATATGAATCACTTACCTGAGATCTAGAACTCAAAGCATTGAACATATCAAAAAATACAAAACAGGTGAAAGTCATGGTTGTATCTCGAGGTGTTATTACATTGTCTCTTAACTGCCAACAAAAGAAAATGAAATGGCTTTAGCATGCTTTAAATCCTCCACAATTCAACAAAGTCAATTAAACAAAATTACTACAATAATTTTACAATAAGTTTTACTAGCTAGGAAATGAAAGCAAAAGTAACTTGTTTGCCCCAAGCTGATTTATTAAATCATGCAGCAAACATTACAGACTTGTAACTTATAACAATTTGTAATTCCAAGCTATGATTAAATGAAGCCTCCAGACCAACATTTATGCAAGCACATGGAACAGCAGGAATTCTATGATGCACTACCAAATGCTCAAACAACATTCTTCTCTACTGGGCAAAGTCAAATGGCTGTTTCATAATAATCTGGCTAGAAGATTTGCATAATTACTTTCTATACACCAAAGTTTCTAGAGTAGATTTGGAACCTGGAAAAGTCTATGTTAAAATACAGATAGGGGAATAAAACTGTATTTCTCATTTCAACAACTATTTTGAAAATCTTCCTCTCTACTACGCTAGTATTAAAAAAGCATGGCCAAAACTCACAACTAAGTTCATATTAATTCTGAATTCTAATTGCTGGTATAAAAAGGATTTCTTTTAAATTAGGTTGTTACTGCTCTAAGCGTTGCTCTTTTGTCATACCTCTCTCCAGAAGACGAACAGTGTTCCACAGACAATAATTATTGATGAAACCAATATTTTAACAATCAGGTTTTTGGTCAGAATGCTGTCCTTCAGATTTCTTGGAGGTTTTCGAATAATATCTTTATCCACAGGCTCCACCCCAAGGCTTAGAATTAAAATAACATTTTACATTTTTATCATCATAAAAGTAATTCATTGCTTCTAACTTAAGGATTAGATTTCCTGAGCTGAAAAAAAGAGGATTTCATGCTAGTTCCTCACCATCTCTCTCTCCACCATCTACTTGCAGTGAAGAGGGTCAGAGGAAGAACCCAGAAGGAAGCCAGAACCCTGCATGCAAGTTTCACGGGTATATCCATGGATCTTTAGGTATCCTTGCTGCCCCCATATCATTAGATACTAAAGCAAACTAAATAGAATTAACACAGAACCATACTCAAACATTGAAATTCACAGAGTAAGTTTGCTATTTCAGAAACATTTCACTGAAGTGTAACACTTCACGGTTTCCTTTATGAGCAATCATTTTCCTTGTTGAAATAAAAGGACTACAGAACCTAGTGGAATTAAAAGTAATTACTTACCTTTGAGCTGGAGGTCCATCCATAATAATATTGATCCATAAGATCTGCATGGCATTGAGAGGATTAGGAAAGTTCATTAATGTAGCCAGTGAGATTAAAGTCAGTGCTGCTATACTCCTGTTGAAAGAATCCATTTTTACAACTGTCAGCATGGAACATTTCTAAAGATCCACTGATAACTGCTTTGTAATCAAGACTTCAACTCTTTGAGAGTAGATACAGATTTTGACTGTGAATCATGAATGACCTATGTCAAACTTTAAAGACAGAGCATGAAATCCTTTAGAATACTCATTCTCACACAGCCCATATTTAAAACAGCATTGTCCTGGCAATAAAAAGGCAGCGAATTTGCATTTAAAAACCTCCCAAACATTTAGGTAACATTTCAGAATTATCACTCACCATCAACTAATTCATTTTTTTTATGGGGAACTGGGTCCTATACTTTTCTTATGCCAAAAGTGCAACTCCTAAACACAGTTTTAAAAAACTGCTTTTCCACTTCTGATGTAAACAAACCCACTCTGTGCACCTGTCACTGGTTTGCCTGGTCAGTCAAGGCAAGGTACTACTCAAGCTCCCTAAAAATACCTACAACCACTCCTCATTAATAGCAAGATGAGAAGGCCAGGCCAAAGACTGAAAAACAGATTAGCTGGCTGCAAGCTCAGCATTAGAAACCTCTGTAAACAAGTATGCACTAATTGCTCTCAGTGCAAGATTAAGTGGTTTCATAACCAAGAAGAAGAGAGCAAGCCTAAAATATTTCCAAATTTAGCACTGTACTGAACCTTATTATGCTCTCCCTGCAAAGAGGGACAGAAAATACCAAAGCATGACTGATTCATCAAAAACCTGAGGCCACCATTCCCAGGGCTAACAGGCCAACACACTTTCCTAGAACATCTATGCTTAGTTATTTTTCAGCAGCAGATTTCTATTCTAGTCTTACACCAGTGCAGGACACTTGGTAAGACTGAAAGCATATGCCACTTCTTACAATGGTTATGCAGGTAAACAAGTTGGTCTTTTCTGGATTTTGTTGTGTTGAGAGCTTTTGTTCAGAATTTTTTTTTGTTTTGTTTTGAGGAGGGGGATGGGGTGGTATTTGTTGCTTGTGGGTTGCGGTTTTTGCGGGGCTTTTTTTTGGGTTGTTTTATTTGAGGTTTTAGGCTTGGTTTTGTATTTTTTTAATTTCTGCAAAATTCAGAGCACTCTGAAATGTCAGGAAGACTTAAAAAAAGTACATGAACAACATGGTGAAGAGAAAAACTATGTCCCTGAATCCAGATCCAGTAAGATAAACTCACAAAAATTTTGAAACTAAGGCTTAATAAACTCTTTTCTTCTTGTCTTACATACACATTATAGAGCTAGCACATGAATCCTTATATGAAAGAAAAGGAAGTCAGCTTCATACAGCTAACTTGTTCCACAAACCAGCACATGGATTTCAGAAAAACTAACCTCCTGATTCCCTGGTCTTCTCCATTTGAACACATGTTCTGGTTAAGGAGGGACCGAGTACAAGCTTCTCATTTAAACAGGGACCCAAACGCTGTTTCTCTGTATCCTTTCAGTAATTGACTTTACATATCTCAACGGAAGAACCGTGACCAAGTTACATGTCTATTTATTGCACTATCTTCTGGGTCTTTAAAAATAAAACGAGCCACCAAACACAAAATAGTGAAAACTCAAAAGCACAGCATATCAGCATCCTACTTGAAATTTACAGTATTAACATGAATTTATGCATCTGCTTCACGCTTTGATTCATTCACAAGAAACTTCTGATACTGACAGCTTTTCAAACTTACGTGCTCAGTTGAAATCTAACAAAATTTTTTATGTTATTATAAATTCCTTTACCCTCTTCAATTGCAGACCTGCAATTAAAAACAAAGATTACATTACTAGACAAATTAATCCACTGCCAAGAAAAGCTTAAAAGAAACCAAAAACCTATTAATTTAAGCAGCAATAAAAACCACAAGAAACAAGTGGAGTTGAGATTCTTTTAACTTTGGCAGTCATTGTTTTTCACCTTGACTGTGAGAACCCAAACTATTCTGTGTTTGTGAATGACCATACGTTATTTTCCCAGGTGCTTAACTTTCAAAATGCACTGTTATTAGTAAAATCTCAGCTTCGTTCAAAATTCACCATCATCCTTGATAAGAGCTTCTGATTCAAGTCTGATAATTTAAAAAATCCCAAAACCACAAAAAAACAACCAAACAAAAAAACCTCAAAGCCAACAACGCCCCCCCACATACACACTGCTAAAAAACACAGAAATACAGCACGACTTTAGAGGACCACGTATTCTTCCTGTACCAGAATGAAATATGTACAGACCATCTTCACAACCCCTAGCATGTGTCACAACTTGCCTATCACATTATCACAATTATTGCAGTGAGAAAGGATTTTCTAATACCCAAATCAAGCCTACTTTGCTGCAAATAAAACTGATTTCTTTCTTCCATTTCCCAACAATTAAACAGCATTCTTTCTGTAACTTAAACAATTAAAAGGGTGGGGAAAAGAAGTAAAACTATGGGAAGTTCGTACTTCTTTTTTTCCTTAGCATTCACCTCCTCTCCTATTAAGAACTTTCCTGATGAAGTGAGAAAAATGGGATAAAGCATTCCAGCAAAAACCTCACCAAGCCCATGTAAAGTACTTACTACAGATGTCCTTCCTATGTACTCTTCTGACTATGCTAAAATGACTCCCTTCTCTGTTTTGTTTTTGCATAACAGCACATTTCTGTTGGCTGAATTAGTGCGACAACCTCAGATCATCCTCTGACATACTGCTATATGGGTAGATTTTCTTATACTGCACTTCTTCATTTCACTTCTTCCCAAGGATTAAGCGTCATACTTTGGAACTGAAGTGTTCTGAGATTGATGCATAATTTCAAAATGAAGGCTATTTCGCTAGACAGAAGTTCAGCTCTGTCAACAATCACTACCTTCAAAAGTCAGGTGAATTGAAGTCAAAATAGGGTGAGTTTAGCTAAGCTCTTTTTGAAACACACCAACCAAAAATGCGAACAAGTACAAACAGCTGGTTACCAGAAGCTAGTAACCTATTTTCGACTGTGATATCTAAATAGTTTATACTTTTTTCCTTTTCTGAAACCACCACATTTAAGAGTTGAAAACAAACTGGGAACTACGAAAATTTTTAAAATCTTGAGTGGAATGCTCTGTCATTTTTTCATTAGTTTTATACTTCTGAAGTAAGAAATTGAATGACATCTACTAACCGCTAATAGTTACCCACAATTTCACCTCAGTTATGTTTCCAAATATGCTAATACTCCTGACTGAGCAGAAAACTCATTTACAGCTGCTACACTTACATGTTCAGGGAACTTCTATTGGTTTTAACCCAGGCAACATCTCATAAAAGCTATATAGTACAAGATATGTACATAAAGGCCACCTACATTATTGTCTGAAAATCATCATCCACGAGGATCATATCTGCTGCCTCTTTACAAACATCTGTTCCAGTTTGTCCCATTGCTACACCAATATCTGCAGCCTTCAGAGCAACAGCATCATTCACTCCATCTCCTGTCATAGCTACTACGGCACCATTATTTTGCAGGGACTAAAGAGAGGGAAAAGAAAATCAGGGATTGATATAACCCATTCTTTAAAATTATTCTAGATACAAGGTTTGTGCCATTGCTCCCCCTCCCCCATTTCTTACAATTGCACTGTAATGTCCTAAAGAAAAAAGCAGCTGGTTCTGTTCTAAATAACTTTTATACAAGATTTTGGGTCAAACTTCAGTTTGTATATTCAGATAGCCTAAATTTTAAAGCTAGGGTATTTAAATTTACCTTTAGGGGAAAGAAAAAAACTCTAGAGAAAGACAGAAGATACTGTATTTACATATTACCATTATCACCTTCTTTTAAGTCTTGCATGCATCCCTATGGTCTCAGAATAAGAACTTCTCCTTATTGTTACTTTTCTGATTGCTCCAATCGTTACACTGAGTATGTCCCTCTTTGCTACCCTCTTTTGTTGACTTCTGAAGAGAGGCATTGCCACAGACATGGCTTGAAATTCACCCCCTTTAATCTCATTTGACAAGTATCAGAAATATGGTTCTTTCAAGGTCCTAGTCAATCCAACTGCAACGTGACACAAAATCTCAATCAGACCCCAGTTCCCTACATAGAAGAAAGCACAATGTTACCTACCTATTCCTTGGGGGCACTATGCATTTTTCTAGGTAGTAGTTTCAAGTACACTTCACTGTCAAACCAGATGCATTTCTGATTTCATCTTGACACACTGTAGCACGTTATAGTTTAAGCAAAGGCAGCACAGATAACACCCACAGCAACAGCCCAGCATTTGAGCCTCTATAAGACGTACCTTTATAATTTTCAATTTATGTCGGGGACTGGCTCTGTAGAAAACTGCAACCTATTAAAAGAAAAATGAAGCAGTGGTGAAAATTGCAGAAATGTAAAGAATTGCACTGAATTCTATTAAGGCAGAGGTTAAAAAATACTATCAAAGGCCAACTGTATTCTCGTCAGCTCTCGAGCTGAAGCACCAGCGAGCTGTGTTTTTAACTGAGTGAAGTCATCAATTCCAGAGAAAATTCAAAGTGTGTTCCGGTAAACAAAGTTAGTGCTATTTATTTCAAGATAGAATATGCAATTTAAAAGCCTTCTAAAATGATGAAGCAACTGAGGTATAATGGCTTGCTGCTGGCTTTCCTGACTAAATTCATGCAGGCAATTGCCATGCTGACTCTACAATCAACATCCTTTGCCCTTGTCAGCACCAGTGACAAGTTACTCAGGATATTTCAATTTTACTAGTTTATGTAGCATATTATTAACAATTGAAGTTTTACAGCTAATTAAAAATTCTGACTTGGAAGGACCAATTTTCAGATTTTTCTTTGTCTCTGGACTTCTCTGTAAATTGAAATTTGAGCACATGGCATTTAGTTTTCCATAATCTCCATACAGTTAGCATCTTTCCTTTTCAAGAAGCCTGACAAAAAGTTAGATTTCTCATCACTTTAGACTGTATATCACTATCTTATTGGTTGATTTTAATGAATTCCTAGTAAGATTTTAAGCAAACACCTAGAAAAGCAATTGGGTCCCAGGTCAAATACATGTAAGTAAATTTGTATCTATTTCAGTTATTTATTATTATTATTAACGTAGACAGCCTTTAAGAACAAGTAATACCAAATAAACCAAAAATTACTATTTGCCACACAATTCTTTCTTTTTCTCAGTTTCTGTGAGTTACTAAGAAAAGACAGAAAGCTGACATGCACATTTCTTGATTGCAAATATTGGCTTTTGGCTTGCTTACACCAGGCTCAGGCATGCTGCAGTCTAATTTTGCAGTCCTTGGCAAACAGAGCAGCATTTTGATGCATGAATTTTGCAACATAGCTAAACCTGAACCTCTATTGCATTTGATTATGTCTTCACATTTATAACTTTGACATTGGTTAATCCATTTAGTTATTTAATAACTAAAAAGTATTAAGCAGTGACTTAATAAATAGACTCTTGTTTCAAAATTCCCAACCAGTAACCTCAAATCGATTAAAACCATTAAAAACACAGACAAGTCCTCTTACAAATTACAAAACAATGGACTGGCTGAACATGCAGACTCTAAGATTACATAAACAAACTGAGCTGCTCAGAAATAAAATGGCCTAATAATACAAAAAGGTGATGTTCACTGAGAGGTGGCAGAATGAAAGTTAAAGGTAAAAGCCAAACAGAATCATTAAAAGAGACAGAAGTAATAAGCTCCCTAAAAAGATAATTCCGTAAGTTGAAAGAAATACACTTTCATATTGGTCATATGTCAGACCAAAAGATACTTTTTAGAACAATATTATTTTTATTTCAGAAATTGCATTTTAGCTTGCAACAGAAAAAAAGCATTTCTCAATATGTAAATGTATCCTTTACCACATTTCAGTAAGTAGTACATCAAAACAAACCTTTGGTGTTATTTGAGAAAGCTGCTGAATATCCAAATCATCTATCTCTTCTCCAGAGATTGCCTGTGAATTTTTGGAATACAGTCCTAGTCGACTAGCTGTAAAAAAGTAATAAAAAAACTTATTATAATAGTTTACCCTTTTAAGACATTAAGTACACAATTTTTTTTTTTAATCCTAATATTTTCTGTAGCATTTCAGATTGAAATACCTGGAGCAGAATATCTTACTACATTATTGATTTAGCATGTTGGAGTAAATTGTCTGAACTCTTGAGTAACAAAAACATGCTACAAAGTCTATCCTAATCAGATATTTATTTGCTTTAGTCTTTTTAGGTCTAAAGGTCTGTAGTTGATTCTGTCAGGTGTCATATAAACAAATAGAGGAGATCAGTCCTCTCAAAGAATTTACAGTTCAAAATATAACATCAGGGAGACAAGGGGAAAAAAAAAACCCTCTGACAAAATACTCTGAGTTTGGGGGTATACTTCCCATGTGCACTCTCAACTGTCCACCATCCTGTTTGTAAAGAACTCATATCCCAGCTAAAATGCTTGTACTTTAATGTATTATATTGTATAAAGAAGTTAAGTAGTTTTTTTAAATATTTATTAATAATATTTAAGCTGCAAACTTAGTTGTATGGACAAAACTGGACAGCACTGAAGTGCCATACATCATTACTCCTTGTCACTGGCTATTTTAGTTTATCCCTGTTGTCATGAGACAGGCATCCAAACCTGAGGATAGGGAGGATGGTAGTGGTGATGTAACAGTAAGAATCATAAATCAAGCCTACGCAATAAGAAAAGACCATGAAAAAAAGAAGTTTCAAATAGCTAAAGTCATATTAACCAAACTGGAAAAACTACAACTCAAGCTGAAACCGAAGTATCACTTCAGGCTAAGGTCCTGGGTTTCTTGGGTCTTTTCTCCTGGTAATTCCACTGTGCCATACATTAACCCAAAATCCAGAACTCACAAATGATGAAGACTTAATACCTGCACTTCGTAACAATTAGCTAAGCAGAAAACAGGAAAACGTGAAAGGAAATGAACTATTCATACCAATGGCAACTGCAGTTTCCTGTGAATCTCCAGTAACCATTTTTATTGCAACTCCTGAGGTGATAAGCGTAGTAACAGCTTCTTTTACACCAGTCCGTGGAGGATCGATTATTCCCACAAGGCCCAGAAAAGTCAGCTGTCCTAACTCAGGACCAGAAGCTAAGGCCAGGACTTTAGGAAGACAAAGAAATAAAAATGTTGAGATTTGAAAATAACATTTACATCAGCATTTAAAACAACTCTTGCAAACTAACAGGCCAGCATAAAGCAAAGTGCTGGAATTGATATTTTCCTTTTTTTAAACCTTGGTAGTAGCAATGCTGAGCATTCACAATAGCCTACTTACGTACACTCTTGTCTTCTAAAGAATTTCACACAGTCATATTCCAGATTTTAAAGATAACTTTCCTATTTATTCTCATCTGAAAGTGCTTATACTTTCACTGTGTGGAAAGAGAACCACACCTAGCTTTGTGATTTCTCTGTGCATTTCTTTTACACAAGAGGATGAAAGGGAGGATCAGTTAACGTATTTATCTTCTGCTTCAGGGTTTTTTTCCCCTTTTGAGAGGAAGATTTAATTGAGTACATGCTGAATACTTTCTGGAATGTCTTTAAAGTAGGATTCTTAATTCAAATATATTTAAATGTCATTAGAGTTGCAAGGAAAAAGCAAGTTCACTTTTTTCAAAACATTACCCTTGATTTTTTTGTTTGACATACAGAATGAATGACTGTTCAAATAAAACAGCAAAGAGATACCACTCCTAGCATATCCTCTCAGCTTCTAATAATTTTCATCTTAGGAATTTCCTAAGGCACACAGTACCCCTCCCCTTAAAAGAAATAATAAAAAAACACTTTAAAAGCTGTGCATGGACTTAACAGCCTAGAGGTCTCTTTACAGAGGCCAAAGGAAGCCAGTCATGTATAATCCTGGCCCATAAATCAATTCCTGCCAATCATCTTGTGAAAAATACTTTGTTCTATCTAAAATTCTACAGAGGTTGTTAACACAGAAGGTAATTCTAATGGCATCTCCTGACCTCATCTCCTAAGAAAAGGAGACTCAGAGATGACCTTATTACTCTCTACAACTTCCTGAAAGGTGGTTGTAGTCAGGTGGGGGATGGTCTCTTTCTCCAGGCAACAACTGACCGAATGAGGACAGTCTTAAGCTGCACCAAGGAAAATATAGGTTGGATATTAGAAAAAAGTTTTTTAAGGAAAGAGTGATAAAGTAGTGGAATGGGCTGCCCAGGGAGGTGGTGGAGTCACCATCCCTGGATTTGTTTAAAAAAACGATTGGATGTGGCGCTCAGTGCCATGGGTTAGTTGAGGTGGCAGGGCATGGGTTGGACTCAATCTTGAAGGTCTCTTCCAATGTTGTGATTCTGCGAGTGCGTGACCTGCATTCAGTTGTGCTAGCCTAACTCATGAAGGTGGCAGAAGCCAAAGTAATGGACAAATAAACACATTCACATAAAAAAAAAACCCACAGGCATCTATATAAGGTATGGAAGCTATCAAGAAGCAATATACTCTTCAGTTATGGTCACATGCCAGAGATGACAGGAAGCAACAGAGCCCCTTCTCACCCTTCGCAGTTCAATCATGTTACTATGCAGGACTAAAAGCTAAACAACACAGCGGCACTTACTGAACAAAAACACCCAACCCACCAACCCAAAAAAAAGATCCTAGTGTTTTGGGTTGCTCTTGTTTGTTGGTGGTGGTGGTTTGGGTTTTTTTTAACAACAATCAGTGCCACTTAAATGAAATGGTTATTTTGGGAGACTGAACAGCCTTACCCCTAAGTCCTGCAGAACCCATAGACATCTTCTCTTGCTGGTATTGCTCTCTCTGTTGCTGCGCCAGAGGTAGGCTCTGTCCCTTACAGTTATACGATGTACAGTACCTAATGACTTGTTCATAAGCACCTTTCATGAAGCAAACCTCGGGTTTGTCCTACAAGAAAAAAGAGCTGTTGAGTGCACGTGTGTGTTTGCGTAAGTACACACACACAAGTACATATCCACTTGGGCAGATGAGTACTTTCATAAAGAATCTTAAGGACATAATGCAAATCAAACTTACACTTCTAAACATAAAAATCTGTTCTTTTGAGTATCTCTAGACAGCGTATGTTCGAGTGGTAAAGTCAAAAGAGCAAAGCTAATAATCAATATCTCATTTCAGTAGACATCGACACAGATACTGCAAGTCACAGTTTACAGACTACAGAGGCCATGCAATGGACAGAAATTCAGCCTGCAAAGGACATTAGACCTGAAAGACCTTAAGCTCATAGTCAGACCTGCTGCATAGGTCATTAAACATCCCCTCCATCGTCGTACAAGGCCTGATAACTCTAATATTTTCTAGATAGCCATCTAGCCTTGATATGATGATATCACAGGACTTACAGTCCACCACCTACCTCAAACACTTAACTCCAATGTTAAATCAACTCATTCCTTCCCATCCCCCCCTCCATTAAGAACTGCTGCCTCAGCTCAATTTCCACTCACTGATCACTCATCTTCTCTACAGATGAACTAAAAACTTCTTTTTTAATATACTATTTTCTTCCTGTGAAGTTATTTATATGCACAGCAGTCAAGTTTCCTCAGTGTTTCATTACCGCAATGTTTCGTGATAGGCTTAAGTGATGAGGGTTCTAAGTTTCTAAATCCACTGTATTTTCTTAGTCTTCAAATAATTTATGCTCCCTTTAAATCTATTATCAATTTTCCAACATTCTCTTAAAATTTCTGATTCAAAAACACAGACACAGTAAGTCTTTACATGGGTTAAAATCTTATGCTGATTTCTGCTCACCATTCTTCACAGAGACATGGATAATCAACAATATAACCCATACAGCTAAAATGAGTCAAATGCTTTCTTTACAAAGCAAAGATTTTACTGTGATACTGGGACACTGTCAGCAAGTCTGGTTTTGGTCTGAAGTACTAGAAGATTTTTCATAAATCCAATATAGGGTCTGTTGTTGCACATGCTCTCTAGAAGGCTCCAGTTATCAGACTGGCAGTGATTACGTCAATACTCGTAACAAAAACATTCATACGGATCTAAATGAAACATGAATGCAAATATGTATACGAAAGTACCAGAAGACAGAAAAAGAGGTGAAAGAGTGGTTTTTATTGATAATCTATGCCAGTGTTGCCATCAATAAAATTTGTCAACACTGGGGACATGATGTCTGCATCAAAAACAGAAACCTCGTCTTTTCAAACAAAATAAATTTTACTATTGAACATCAATGCATATTCTTGCTCTTAATTCATTATGTAACCATGCTGCACTGGAACGACAGAAGATTGGCAGAATTGCTTTAGATGTTTGAGAAGGGAGAAGAAGGAAGAAAAAGTAGCCAAGTATACATTCAAAGTCTCAGCTTTCAAAATACTTTAAAGAATTTCCCAGGATGCCTTTTATGGAAATTATTTCTTGTAACTCCTCCTCTCTACTTCAGAGCTTGAAACTAAAGCTGCGGCTACTACCAAACCGTATTTCTAGGACTGTGCACTACTGCCAATCTTCCAAAACTTCTGAAGCAAAAAAAGAAGATATTAAACAAGGTAGATAACCATTCTACAGAGCCAGTGCTCAAAGAAACAGCGATTGAAGTTTACCTGCTGTGTTCTGTGAATGCATTTAACAGCCATCCATTTTTGTTCTGAGCTGAAGGGATATTCAGCTTTCCTTATGTAGTCTTCCTGGACTCCATCTAAACCCATCTGTATAAAACAGAAGTACCACCACAATATCAGGACCTTTTCTTTTCAAATAGGTATGAAATTTGTTGACTTGTTGAAACGCCTTAGTAGCTAGCCAACATCACTTAATTAAAGAACAATTCCATCTCCAAAGTTGCTCTTGAGCACACCATTCCAATTTAGATACACTTCTGACAAACTAGCCCTGAAAGCACCTAGAAATTTCTTTCAGGCTTCAGCATGAGCCTTGCTACATTTCTCGGTAGCTGTAATGGGTGTGTCACAGCATTACAAAAAACCAAGAACAACCCCCCTCCCTCCCCAAAAGAAAAAAACCCAAGCACTTCAGCACAGTGTCCACAATCCAAAAGCCCTGCACTTAAAAGGCACTATAAATGCTGCAGTCACCAAAACATCAGTTATCAACTTCCCACTGCTACTGATGTGAACTGGGAAAGAGACAGCACAGTCAATGTTCAACACATAAATGAGTTTGTGGCAGATAAAAAGACAGTACTAAGTGCAGAAAGATGAAAATAGAGATTTTACTTCACTCGTAAATATTTTTTTTCTGATCCTTCAGAACGCCCAAGATTTACAAGAAAGAAACATAGGAGATGAGCAGTTGCAATACAAATCTAGGAGATCCAAAAGAGAAGAAAATGAGAAAAACAAAACCACAACTTATTTCTACACATTCCCCACCTGCCATGAATCCAAAAAGCACCATCAAGTACATACCTTCATAGCAAGTGCAATTAAAGCCCCTTCTGTTGGCTTCCCCATCAATGTGTTGTTCCTAATCAAGGCATCATTGCACACACAACCAGCCTAAAAGATGAGGAAGAAAAGGGGAGAAAACAGAACACAAAGTAAATGCCATACAAAGCTCTCATGCTACATCACCATTAAAACTCACCTTTCTTTGCCAAGATCTTACCTCCACAATTTTGCTAATGGATGGGTTGTTATAACCATGAATAACTTCACCATCGAGCATCACTTCTCCAAACCTGTTATAACCTACTCCAGTAACCTGCAAGACAAGCAGCCAGAGGCACCATGCAATGCAGTGTCAGCCAGGTTAACTGCTCTCAGCTTTTTACTATAAACTACAGAAGAATTTCAAAAGGCCATTCATAATGGCTGTTTTTACTCAGTGTGCATGAATTCTTCTTACTCAGCTTCTAATGCAGCAACACTCTGAGTTCAATAAAATATATTAGAGACTAATTTCTTTTTAAAGTATCAATTTTATTCCTTAGCACAAATAAATGTAGTGTATGTTGTTTCCTTACAGTATTAGGCATGCTTTCTTTTTTCTTCTTTCTTTTGCTTTCTAACTTTTACCTCCTATTTGTCTTTACCCTGATTAATAATGCATACCCCCTGCAGGGGAATGGAATTACAGAGCAGAGTCCTACTTCCATCGAGTTATTAAAAAAAAAAAAAAGAAAAAAGAAACAGTTGAACTGCCTCTCAGTTTAGACCTCAAAAAGGTGTTAAAGCCAGTAAAATTGACTTTTTAGTGCATTAAAAACCAGGCATCCCACTAGGATCCTAAAAAAGTCTTCATTTCTACAGCATTAACAGCTAATATATTTCACAGCCATTTTAAGTTCTCTTTCCATTAGGTAAAAAGGAGCTGATTTGACCCAGATGCAATTGTGCTAGTAGCAGAATAAGAAAAAACGTCAGTATTTTTGCTTACAGAATAAAATTACAAGACCATCTGTTAACTGTATTGTGGAAACAAAACCCTGATCAAGGAGTTTGAGAATTTAGTAACTTGATTAAAACACTCCTATGAACCCACATCCAGTTTCACACCTCACTGCTTTTCCATTCCTGCTGCTTTTGCTTCTGTTTTGTGCATTTACATCATCAGTCTTTCCAGCAACTCCCTAATCTCAACAATTCCTGTTTCATGTCCTGCTCCTACTTGCAAGTCCATCCATTATAAAAAAGCAAGAATGACCGTACATATTCAGTATAAACAGTTCACATAATAAACTGTCTTTTAGCCAAAAAAAATTGATATCTCCATTATAGAAATGGATATCTCCATTTTAAATGTTTGTAACATGTAAATTTTCAGGGATTTTTTGGCACCTGAAACAGCAAAATAGCCTCAACTTTCTATACCAAAGAAAAACACAATCTCTCGTCTGTGTATCTTAGCATCTGCCTCTTATTGTGTGTGACCTACAGTCAACAAAAGTTTTAAGAACTTAACATACCATATTAAAAAATTATTCTGTAACCAGAGAAGGCTTGGATAGCACAGCTCAAAGGCTGCATGCTAAATGAACTGAGGGACAGGAGTTTGGTGCAACAAATTTATGCTTTCCTAATTGATGCTTTACCTGCAATATAGTCCAGCATGTTTCGGCTGATACACAAAACAAAGTAAAAAGGCAAATTCAAGTCTAAATGTCACACTACATACCTCAGCATGCTGCCCATCAGAAGTAAAAATATGGGTAACAGTCATTTCATTCTTTGTCAGAGTTCCAGTTTTATCTGAACAAATGACGTTGCAACAACCTGAAATAACAAATTAACATTTATAAAACAAGATTTATAATTCTTGTTTAGAACAGCGTAACAAAGACAGAAGTATTCAAGCCGAGCAAATTTCTAGAAATACTGCAGCTGCCTATGAATAATAACAAGTGACATTTAAGAAAAGACAGCAAATTTTCAACTATTAACGAACAGTTGTACAAGGCTCTTTGCGAGTTCGTACAAAAAATAAAAAAACCCCAAACTAATTAAAATCCCACATTTACCACTCATCCAAAATGTGTCCATTCACTACCTCACCTTTATTTTATTCTGCTGTACCTCAAACAACAGATTTGAGATTAACTAAGATTACTGAAATCTCAGTTGTGATTCCTGGTGAGGAGAAAAACTAAGAGCCTGAAAAAGTACAACATCTAGCTAACACTAGCCACAACATCTCTATCACACAAGCGTGACTTCCTAATAAACCTGCAAACTTTAATAAGCTTGAAAAGATTACAAAAATGTGAAATTTGTATATGCCTTTTTAACTCTGGAATGGAGATTCTGGAAGAGTGTTGCAGCATCTTGACATTTCTGGACATGACAGGAGGAACGGTACAAACAACAAAAAACCTTGCAATACTAATGAAAGTCTGCTAGAGGCATTGCAAAAAAAAATTTCCCAATCTTCAAATGCAAAAAGGAAATCAGATGCAGCAGAATTATTGAATTTGGTACTTCTATTTCTTTCCCATGTTCTGTGCTTTACATGTTTTATAACTCAACCTGCATACTGAGCTTCTTTGAGTTTCAAAGTTTTCAAATTATTATATGCTCTAATATGAGCAGCATAACATCCTGAAGGTGCATTATGATTACAAAGCTTTTTCTAATATTTGAACCTAGATTTGTTTTCAACTGTCAATATCACTCCTAAATTTACACCAAAAAGCTTTCGTTTATAAAACATTTTACAAGTCTCATTTAACAAGAACATCCTAGAGCAAACAATCAGTTTGGTGTATTGCTAGCACGACATGCTATTAACTGGCAGATTCTTTATTTCAGTTCAAAAAAGTTCAGTTCAAAAAGAAGGCCCACAGGAACATCTACCTGAATTGCTCCTGTGTAACACGCATTCAATTTAGGAATATTTTAAAGACGCCACCACATTGGCTAAATAAGAATACCTGCTTTGTTTTCCTCATTAGTCATCATTATTTCTGCGGGTTTCCTAACATCCGCATCAAAAACAATGCCTCTGTGTTAGTCTAGTCATACCTAAAGTTTCAACAATAGGCAGCTTTTTTACAATAGCCCGTTTCTTCACCATTCTCATCACACCAAGGGCCAGTGTCACCGTTACCACAATTGGGAGTCCTTCAGGGATTGCGGCTACAGCCAAACTGCAATGAAAGTAAATACACAAATCTCGTTTTGGAATACAAGAATACAAAGTAGTGTTGAATTTACAGTTCAGAACATGGTTTCCTTAGCTGATTGGTCACTGAGATGAAACCAGAAAGGAAGGAGCTGCCATGTGATTCTAGTTGTATAGCATTCATTATAAGAAACCCGCTGAAGACAGCAACAAATGAAATAAATTAGATCATTTCTACTCCTTATTTATGCAAAAGTATGAAGAAATGTTGGGGAGAGGGAGAAATCAATTGTGCATCTGTTTTGCCTACACAAAACACTAATTAGGGCTGCACAAAGCAACCCAGATTGTGAAGAATAAGTGTAGTCAGCACTAAACAGAACTGGGAAATGCCACCACTGATATACAACTGCTACTGCCAGATCATGATGTGGCAGCAAATTAAGTGAGGGAACAGCACTGAAGGTCATTTAAAAAACAAACAAATAAAAAACTTGATGGTAATGTAAACAAGATCACAACTCATTAGGCAATGCTCAAAGCTGCAGTTCCTGGGTTTCTTTTCTCCCTTCCACAAATGCATAATTCTCCAGAGTCTGATCTTGCCACCTAAAGAAACCCTTCTACCTTATGCACTGTCCATGTAATCAGCAACCTAACAACTTTTCCAAGAGTAAGGAGTTAGACCATCTAAATTCAGCACTGTTCTCAGCAAACACACTGGGATTAAGTTTGCATAATATAGTAGAAGATGAGTTATTGAACTACATGACACAAGGCTTGCAGTAACTTAGTTTTGGCATATGCCTTATAAAATTACAGCTACATTATTTACTCAGCAATGAAAATTCAAACTCTACAACTCTATTGCCTGTTCGCAGATGTATCCACAAGACATTCAGAAATCACCATGTGAATGTAAAGTTTAACAGACTGACTGCATCATTAAAAATATGTATGAATTTGCTTTTCTATTTTCATTTTGAATTACTTACATGAAGTTAAGAGCAGTGTGTAAGCATATTATAAAATAGATCACTAGCATTCAAACATTTGCTGTAATGCGTGATCTACACTATTTAAAAACATAACCCTTACCTCACACCAATTGTGAACATATCAAGGATATGCTTTCCTTGCAACCAGCCAACTAGCATAATAACTCCTATAAAGAAAACAGTCAGGGGTATAAATGTAAAATCAGCATGTACTGTAGTCTCATGGGCACAAGAAAAAAATCAAATAACCAGAACAAAGCTTACCACTGTGCTACCAATAAAAATCTATTATTCATTTCACTGTCAAAGCATGATTCCATTAGTATGGCAAATATGAAGAAAGTATCAGCCAGTCAAGTTGCCCAATCATATCTCTAAGTGAGGTACTCACTTATACACACCTTGAATCAGAATCCAACACACATTGCAATTTAAAAGGAAGCAATTAGAGGACAAAATGTCAGTAAAGCACATTTTCATGAAAAAGCAAGTAAACACCCTTATGATTAGAGTTATGTCACATTATACAATTTTCAGATGACTAGTGACATGAACTCAAAGTGACCAATGAAATCAGGAGCCAAAAGATTTTTAGAGATTTAGTCATCCATTTCCCAGGCCTATACATTAGCTTCCATTAGACAATCTTTTGCAATTATTTTACATAAATTACCTTACCTATTATACCAAAGGAATACAAGGAAAGCTGTTTTCCCAAGAGATCCATGCTCTTCTGCAGAGGTGTCTTTGGAGCCTTGATGAATGGCAAACAGGCAGCAGTTAACAAATGGACTGCATCACATTTTACTTCACAGATGCAAAATTCAAGATAGACAGTGAATATCAGTTATATTATAATATATCTGATAGTCAGTGCAGTAATACCCTGT
This sequence comes from Oreocharis arfaki, assembly GCA_013398015.1. NCBI lineage: Eukaryota > Metazoa > Chordata > Aves > Passeriformes > Paramythiidae > Oreocharis > Oreocharis arfaki. Next base: position 731,664 of record VZRR01007155.1, read on the forward strand.
TTTTCCATATGTTTACTCTAGGCCAACAGACTTCTTTCATAGAATTCAATGAGATTCAAACATATTTCAACGAAATGAAATATTCATTAGAAATAATCTTCAAGAGCTTTGTGCTATCTGCAACAAATCTAATATAAAAGGTCTTATCAAAAGTTTCATTAAAAAAAACCTTTTCTTAAAAAGTTGACCCATCATGTCAACTACAAGCCACCGCACTTCCTCCAAAACTGAAAAGCTCTTGGTAGCAAGAATAAAACTGATTTTCAAAATAGAGGCATTAAAGCCCTAGAAGGCCAATTATAACTCAAAAGGAATGTTTTTAATCATCTACAGAAAATTCAATTTAGTAAAACAGAAAGCTATGTAAATATTTAGACAGGTTCAGAGTATTATTTTCACAGTTAGTATCTTTAGGTCAGCTACGGATATTTTGTTGCACTGCATTCCATTACTACTTTCATGTCCAAGAGCTAAGATTTGCTTCACTAGAGGAAAGGAAAATACTGAAAGCAATGTACCTTTAACTAAGTTCCTATGGAAAAAATCCAAAGTTTTAATGAATGAAATACATACTTTCAAACTATGTCTTTGCTTCTAAATATCTTCTCTTACCTCTTCTGCTTGCATCATTTTGAAGACCTCTCCAAATTCAGAGTTTTCTCCTGTTCCAATAACTATCCCCTAAAAAAACCAAAAAAACAACACAGAGATAAAGCCAATTCAAATCTGAAGTTATAATGTTAGTGGTTGTTATTGACAGGTTTGACTCCAATCATGGGCAAATGCCATTTAGCCCAATAAATATTTTAACTTGGTTTATAAAATTAGTTCTTGTCACGAGTAGGGAATTTTTCCTACAAACCCTTTTGCTTCAGTGAAACAAACTGCTATTCTGTGCACTGCTGAAGTAGTTACTAACTACCAGTAACAAAACTCAAATTGGTAACACCTAACACCAGCCAAAACCGTATTTGCTGTTACACATTTTCAAACATGCGAATGTAGCTCTAGAAGCAGAACACGACAGCCTAGGCAGGACTTTCACATCATCTGCTCCCTATAAATTCGAGCTCTCATGGCCATAGTTTTCTTACTAAACTAGCGTATGAAAAAGCACCAGTGAGAAAAGCTCTGCAAAGTATCACACTAATCGCCAAGAGGTAAACTTTAAAAGTAAGAACTTCTCTCAAATAGTTGAAACATGGAATATATTCTTCTCTAACAATAATGATTTTACCTTTGCTTTTCCACATCTGACCAATGTCCCCATGAAAGCAATATTGCTCCTAGAAGTAAGGTCTCCATTGGTTGCTGCTGGCTGAGGAGCTGTAGATTTAGAGCAAGGAGCTGTCTCACCTGTGAGACTGGATTCGTCAATAGAAAGGTCCACAGCCTTTGAAAACAAAATAGGGAAAAAGCATGACAATATTTTGTAAGTAGTTGGAAATGTAAATATAAGTTTCACAATTTTGATCATTAAAATACAACCAATTTATTCATACGATAAGCATGCCAATATTTTTAGGATCAACAGAGCAACAAGCACTTCTACAAAGTGCTCACCAAAGATGGAAGATGAAGATGCCACTTTGCTACTGTTCAAATTTAGCCATGAGCTCTGAAATATTTATCACCACTATCAAAAGAAATCATGTTTTAAGTCTACACTGTTATATGTATGTTAGTTTTTGATCCAATACTCTGGCTTTAGAGAAGATGGTCAGAAAACGTGATGGACCACTCATTAACATACAGAAAACCCAGGCCAGAAAAGATCTGCAAATCCATTCTGAAAAACAAGAGTGTCTCCACCAAAACCAGACCAGTGAAGAAAAGTTTTCACATATACAAATGCCTTCACAAAGTAAACAGTGCCTAGTTACTACTTCTACTGTTTTCTAGGACAGCATCAATGAGAATATGCAGTAGAAATCTGGTTTTTTCTCTGAAAAGATGATCTCCATATAATTTCTTTTTAAAACCCACTACATTGTAGCAATGCCCAGTAGACACAAGAGGAAAATAAGATGACATGGCTCTTATTTTCAAATAATGTGCAAGAGTAGTTTACGACGGAAAAAAATCTCTTCTAGTGAAGGGCTGCAGAAAGCTGAGAAACTTCTAATTCCATTTCAGCTTTCCTTTGCAAGAGGCCTGAGCATGCTGCTATCATAGCATGGTATCAGATGTGAGCAAGCAAGTAGGTGCTGCTGCAACAGCAGTTTCATAACAATGCAGGGACTATACAACTGCCAAGGGAAGCAGAGAGTGTTTGCAGTCATAAAAGATAAACCCACTCGAGTACCAACTACACCACAGGGGCTAACAACACAATCCAGACAAATTTATCAAGAGTGCCACAAATTCGTCTCAGAAACTAGTAATTTAGGATTTGTCTATGAAATAAACATTTATTAATTAACTATCGACTGTGGATAACTTGGACATACAGATTTTTGTTTCCAGCAACTACTTTAATGGGATAGACAGCCCAGATACTGAGCAAACTGAGGATGCCCAATCTGATAGAAAAATGACATCGTTCAACTAAAACCATCAAAATACAACAGATAAACACATACACACATTCCACTTCATTTTTGGAGAATGTTCAAGTACTGCTTTAGTGCATTTGCTTCAACTCAAGCACTTCCAGTAGTGCTAATACCACAAATGAAGTATTTAGTAAACTAGAAGATATAACAACACAAACTGACGAAAAAGTGTCAAAGACTACATCAGCACAATTTCACAAGTTCTTCTAATATTCCACTACTGGAGAACAATGGAACTACACCCTAAAATTTAATGCAAATGAAGAGTGAAAACCACCTGGAACCAGATGCCAAAATATCTTAGCATTCAGACTGAAAACAAGGTTTTTACAACATGTTTAACATTGAGGAGGAAAAAACCACAATTTTCAATAATACATTACTACATAAAATTGACAATTTCTTTCTTCTCACGTCTTACAGTAAGAAACTACACACATTGGTTAAGAATGTATGTGACATTTGGAAAACAATTATTTCAAATTTTCTATCAAGACAGTTATGAACTCCAAACAAGAACACTTTCTGCACTTCAATATCCAGTGGCTATCTTCCCTCGCCCTCTGTCACACAAGAAGTAAAGTTATTAAATATCAAATCGAAGTTAGGGGTATACCTCAAATAATCGTAGATCGGCTGGGACTCTGTCTCCCACTGACAGGCAGACTGTATCACCTGGCACTAAATCTCTTGCAAGTGTGTGTTCCACACGACCTTCTCGCACACTGTAGGCACAAAGAGCAGTGAGAGTGACTTCTCTGGCACTGTGGCTGAGAAAAGCATTCACACCATTGACTGCACCTTGCCATGTTACACATTTCACCAAAATATTTCTAATTTGCTGCTTGTTTCTGAGAGCTTACACATCAGTAACATCACTGGAAGGGTTCAGATAGGCGACCACACGGTGTAGTTTTTTTAGGCTCACAAAACAATCTTTAAAAAGAGCAAAAGCAAAGTGTGTTCTATGTCAGCATAAGAACTTGATACAAAGGAACCAAATTCAGTAAAATCTTTCCCATTTACTCATTTCAGATAAAATTTTTTATTATTTACTTTAGGACTCAAAGGACAAAATTACCTACCAATGGCATTCTGGAGGCACTAGTTTACTAAGCTCTTCAAGAGATTTTTCTGATCTGTACTCCTGCAGAGACATTTTTTTTAAAATAAAGCAGATAGAATTTTTAAAACAGAGAAAACTTACACAACATAAAATACACCTACTGAAATTTATTTCATAAATAAAGTTGTATTAAGTAATAGTCCAAACAGTAAGATAAGAGATGACATTCAACAGCTCTATATTAGATACATTAAAAAGTAAATATGGTCCAAACACTGAAAAATTTACAATTTGCCTACATGCATTTCTTCTGAAAAAATAGCAGAGGTCCTTTGCATTTTCATTCAGCATCCTCAGGTCTTTGCAATACTCTCTGAAATACTTCTAAACTCAGGGACTGGACACATTATTGAATGCTACAGTTTAACAAATTAGTACCAAAAATACTGTATTCATGCTCTTAGCTCCTGGAGAACTAAGGTAACACAACTCATCTTTCACTCAATAAACAGATTACAAAATTAAGATCATTTGAAAAATAAGGCACAAACACACAAAGCAATTTTGGTTTAGGCACACCCTGACTAAAGCTGTGCATCTACAGAATGAAAACAACTTTTTTTATGACTTGGGAAACGAAGACAATCTTTTCTTCCATTTCTGCACAAAATTATAGCAAGAGTTAAATTTTCAAAACCTTTTATATGAATGCTTATATGAAGTTAGATATTTAAGTACTTCTACACTTCTTCTATTACAAGGGCTTCCTTACAAGTACTCTTATTCCTGAGTATAATACTGATACAGATGCATAAATGTCAGCATGGTTAGAGCAGGACAAATCACGCATTTCAGAAAAGGCAAAGACTTAGATTTGCACATTGGAAAGCACATTACTCAACCATTCACAGCACAATGCACCAAGACAACTGCTTCAGTCTTTTTAATAAAAGAGTTTACATAAAAGCAATAATCTTATTTGGACAACAGCTGTCTTACCTGAACGAAGGCAACTGTAACAACAATGACTATTGCCTGCAAGAGAACAGAAGTGGGTGAGATAAAAGCATTCCAAATGACCATGAAAGTAAGCAATCATATTTGATTTTGCTCAGTCATAGCTGTTACTGCATATTAACAAGATGATTTGGAAACAAACCAATTTTCTCATGCTCAAAATCACTCAGTATCTCTTGGTTCTGTCATAAAAGCAATGCCATTATCTATTTGCACCTGCTTCAGTGATGTCCGAGAATGCAATAAACTGATTTTACTAAAAATAAGATTAATAACTAGATAGCAAACTTGAAAAACTGCCTCTACCCCCAGTGTCTAAACAGTGAGTAAGAGACAGCAGTGGAAAGAGACCCATGACACACACAGAAAAACTGACTGGTGTTCTCTGTGACCAGAACAAAGGTATGTTAACTGCTACAGGGCGTCACAGATGTGGTTTCATTCAAATACCCAGATAACAAACAGACTAGGAACCAGCTGAAGACCAGATAAGAGGCAACAAGCTGAAGAACCAGTCTGGAGCCATAAAACATCGTAGCAAGAACAACAAGAGGAGGACGAGAGCGTCAGAAACTCTGCCCATGACATCCACAGTGAAACAGGACACCGGGCACAACCCAAATAGACAAGATGCCAGAGATACCAAACAAAAAAGCTAAGAAGTATTGCTCGTTAGGAAGAATCCAAGAAAAGTACTAAGGCCTCAGGAGCAGCCTTCATAGCCCCCTCTACCACATACAATTCTGGTTGCAGCACTTTCAACATAAATATCACGGGGCTTCTAAGCATGTGATGTGAACATGAGTGAACGAAATAAATCTATTCCAGGAAACAACAAAGATCAGTTGGTTGTAAAGCAAGTCTCATCTTCTCTTTTAGTACATTCTCAAACTGAGTTTTGCTACATTACCTGAATCTGTTACTCAAGCTGAGTTGTTGCACTGATTTCTTACAGACCCATAACACAGCATCCATTAATTAAGCCTTTCAAGTACAGACAGCAACTACTAAAAATAACCATGACATTACCATTTTGCAAGTGAAAAACTCTCTTGAACTCTTAAATAAAACCACCTTACTTGTGATACTAACATTAGCCTTACCAACTGAGTATGAGGAAATAACTATATATATTCCATCTTTCCATGAAACATTTCCACCACAGCTACATGGGGTTTTTGGAGGCAATATTATTATATTATACAGAGCATGCTACCTGAAAAAGCTTTGCATTCCTAGCCTCGCATCAGTCTCTCAGCTTGCGTCTGTGTGTAATGGCTTGCATTAAGAAGCCAAATGGAAAGTGTTCAATTATTTTATTTTTCTTTTAATCTTCATCAGTTCCCAGTCCAGATCAAGAAGTTTTACATTTGTAGCAGCAGAGCTAAAAGGATGGCAAAAGCAGCTCAAGGCAGCAGTGCCACCAAAAGTTATCTGTGTCATTGATCTCTAGTAGCAAATGAGTTTCGTTGCCAAGGCTCTGAGCACAAATGTATAGTCATAGAAAAATTGCACTATCATCTGAAAACGAAGTAAAAACAAACATTCACTTGGTGATAAAGTGGGCATTATTGATAATAACAAGACTAAATGATACAAGTAAGTCAGAAGTTAGACAAAACCCACAACTGGTAACTTTAACTCAATCACACCTTTTCTCCATATTTTAAGATACTTCTACCAATGTTCACAAGGCAATTAAAAGATTTCTTCCCAGGCTGTAACACAGAATGCAGAAATTACTGCTCTCTTACACTAACTGCCTTGATTTTTTTTTTCATTGCCTTGCTCAAGAGGGTTAAGAAATAGAATTAAGAGCACTAACCAGGCAGGAAAAACATTAAATAATTCAACTTTCAGTCACAATAGTTAAATATATTTCATAATACAACGATTTACCTACATCCAACTTAGGAATACAACAAACTATTCCAAACTAACACTACACTGAAATTCAAAATTGCAAGTTTTATCCTTAAGAAGCCACATAGATTATCTTTCAAAGACAACTATTCTCTATAAAAAATTAGAGGCGTTAGGAGCAAACCCCCAGTTACTCTAAGTAATGCACAAAAGTAAAGTCAACACAGGAAGTGCAGAGGTAAGACAAAACAGAAAAAAAAACCAGCTAGAACTTGCCTCTAGTTATACAGAAATCATGATTTTCAGTCACCACCTATCACCCCTAAAAGGTCAAAGGGATTACAGTTTTCTTCTCTGTGCCAATTGCAATGACAAACAGTTATGAGTACTATATTTGGCTCACTAATGTAGCACCCTATTTAACTGCAACCTTCTACAAAAAAATAATTATTTCAGCTTCTATCTTTCTTCTGTGATTTGTAGACAGATCAAGTTTCACTTCTTCATGCCTTTAAAGATTACATCTTTCAAGTGAATTCACAGAAGTCTTATGTTGGCTTCAATTTCGAATTAAAGCATAATTTAAGAATAAAATTACACAAAATATGCCAAAAATTGCTTCTCTGAACAAATGCCTAAAGACAGACACTTTAACCAATAGAAGAGTAAAGATGCAAGAAGGAGCCATAAAATTAGACACTGAGGTATTTTGATATGTTTGATATTACTGCTATCAGTCAAGGAAAAGGAAAAAACCAAAATCCAGTCACAAACTAAACAGGTTTAATGAAAACATACAAATCAAACTCATTAACTGTAATCAAGGGATCCCACCCCACACTGGCATTCACGTGATGATGAACACAATCAGTGGTCACACATTCCCAACCACTCCCAATGAAGACAGAATTTTAGTTCCTTACCACAGTGATACTGACAGCATCATCAAACTGATGCATTATAACACTGATGACTGCAGATGCCAGGAGAAGCATAATAAGGGGGTTTTTAAACTGAAATGAAACAGAAGAGTAATTCAGCCACATTCTTGACAGAAAGGCCATTTTATCTACCCCTCAAAGCACATCAGATCTATTTTTGAAACATATTATTCTATTATTAAAATATTTATAACCTACCAGTGCAAAGAAAATCTAACTTCAGATGCTTACTTGAGGCATTTTCTTTTAAATATCAAAGACCCTGAAGAGACTATATTCAATATGTAACAGGAAGAAAATGTGTTTTACATTTCTTGGTTCACATTTTAAATGCAAAAAGAATAATCTCCTACAACTCTTTATACTGTATTTAAACATACAAAAAGAAGCCTGAAATACATTCGAAATGTCTTTGAGGTAAAAGACTGATCCTGTTCCAGCAACTGATCACTATTAAGGTAGCAATATATTTCTTAACTTCCAATTCATGATTTCTTGTTTCACAAGATAAAAGTTTTCCTTTTAGATCATATGATTCCCTCAGATTTTTAAGGCCAAAACAACAAAGGATCTTGCTTCTAAGACAGCTGGTTGCTAACATGGTGATTTTTTTGAGAAATACTACAAAAAAAGAACATTCCTACAATTCAATTGAAGAACGTCCTAAAAGCAGATCCGATAAGCACACTCAAAGCAAGTATGTATCTTAATAAATCCCACCTAAAATAGGCCTGGAAAATATGCCTTAGAAGTGTTCTAATTTATCTGACTAATTGACCCTACACATGGGAAAATAAAGCACTAATGCCAGAGTACAGCCAGTATGGGATGTGTTCCCACCACTACCATCATCAGAGCACTAAACGTCTTTTTAACCTCTCCCAAAGAACACAGAGTCAACCATAGAGTGCAACTCCAGGGCTGCACTGCTGCACAGCCAAGGTGCAAGAAACACTGAATAAAATGTTTAACATTACAAATTCACTAGAAAAATCTTCTATGTAAATCTCCTGTATAGCTGGGGGTGGGAGGGGTAGGCAGGAGAAAGTAGTGACACTTTCACATCAGATATGTATATGTGTATTTGAGATAAACCATACTGGCAAGAAACAAATTCACACCTGACTCTTGCCAGTTCTGCTCAACACCAGAATCAAGGCTGGTCTCACCTCCACCCTCAGTTCAAAGGCAGCGCTTTTGCTTTTTGAAATTTCCTATCAAGTTATTCATATTTCACATTCCATTTAAATATTTACCCAATGGTCATATGCATTGTTCTCTGACCTTCGTACAATTCAGGACCAAGTCTGACTACAGGGAAGTTTATTCTGCTTTTCTAGCCCTCAGGCTAGTTATGAACGGCACCCTTTGAATAGCTATGAACATACATTTAAGAACAAATCACAATCAAAATGCCGGTATATGCCTAAATAAAAGCTTTTTCGACAGGTAAATTAGATATAAATTATACAAGTTGTAGTTTCCCACTCTACCAGACTTCTGCCACTTTTATCAAAATATGTTCAAGTGCACAAAGGCCAAGTAAAACAAAATAAAGAGCAAAACTACTGAAAAGTATTAAAACCAAGAAGCAGAAAGGACAAAAATCTTCACCTGGGATATATATTTTTTCCACAGTGGTTCATCTTCACTAATATCAAATTCATTCCATCCATGGAACGCCCGTCTATGACAAACTTCACAGTTTTTTAAGCCATTCTGAAGATTAGCCTATTAAAATATGCAAAGAATAAAACAGCCAGCAATTACACTGAAAAGCTAGTGTAAATTCCCACACCCAAATACGCAGCCTTAGATTATACAAATTTGGGCAACAGCAGAAAGACAAGCTTGGTACTAATGTTTGTATGACAATAAAAGCTAACTAACTACTATTTTAAAACTCTATTTGGCAGTATTCAAGAGAGTCAACAAAAAATTCACAGAAGAACTACAGAAGCAGATGCGGCTTCACATCTCTAAATGACTGCTGATCTTCCCTGCAAAAAACTCTACAACAAACCAAACTGTGGGCATCCTTCAGACTCTCGAGGGTTATGTCAGGAGTTCAGTGACTCAGCCAAATGACAGCAATAGCTCCAAAGGCTTGAGTTTTCAGTGACCAACATCTATCATGGTGTACTCCTCAAGCAGTCAAGCATACAGAAAATGAAAAAAGATCATCTATCATGAAAATTAACCCAGATTGAATGGTTCATAAATCTGTCAATGGGTACCTTTCTCAATCCTGTTTCTCCACTTAAGACAGAGGCTACCAAAATAAATTATGAATATTAAGGATTCCTTAGAGAAATAGAAGCAATAAAAAAAGAAAAACCCAGGACAAAATTTTATAGCAAGATTGACTCTAGGATTTTTATTAACAAGTTGCAATTTTCAAAACAGACAAATCTAAATATTTTCAAGTTGCATCTCACTCCCCCTGCAAATGCCCATTTTTTTTTATAACGTTAAGAGATAAGAGCATTTCTAGTAACAATTTAAAAATCAACTTGCTTTTAAAAGCAGCTAATAGCTAATATCAAACTGCATGATAATGCATCATCTTTCAATTACAAGATCTGTCCTTAAGAAATATCAAACTCATTGTTTGGTAACATCAGTGCATTCTATACAAAAAAATTACTTACTTGCAGAATACTTGCTACTTCATCAACTGGCAATTCACTTGCTTTTTTTGAAGACAGTACAGGAATCATTGTCTCATTGTCACCATCAGGGATTTTTTGAAGACGTGCAACCTAGAAACAAAACCAAAGTCTGAAGGGAAGGAAAGTGCTAATGTTTCATTCCAAACAACGCATGCCAGAGAAATGAAGTATTAATATCACTCAAAGGTAGTTTTTTACAAACATTAAATTTAAATAATCTACAATTCAGCTTATTTTCATGTAGTTACCACCTGCAGTAATAAAACACTGGACACGCAAGCGAGAACACTAACTTCTGTAACAACATGTTCAGTGATGGCAAAGATCCTAACAGTTAAATAACTCAATAATCCTTTAGCTCATTATCATCAATATCTAGTCAGAAAGCCACTCCAGATAAATTTAACTCCCTGCTCCTACTTTCTACTCATTAATGAAGGTGGTCTAAGCACGCCTACTTGCATTTTTTTGTACATAAAGAAAGGAGAAACACCATTAAGAAAACCTCAAACAAGAGTACAGATGCAAGCGAAGCAGTAAAACTTGACTACAGTACAAAAGCTTCAAATCAATGCTATAAAAAGTAATGTTTTTTGTAATTTTAGGAACCTAAAATTTTGTGAACTGCAGAAGAGCTCAACAGCAACATTGATTGCATAGGTCAGCACCACTTTGATATTTAATGAAATTTCAGAGTTTCTGATTTTTGTTTATATGAGAAGCTGGAGTGATACCCTTTTTTCCTGCTGACTGTCTCACTGCACACACAATTATTACTTCATGCTGCACACACATCCCCCCTCCATTGATTGGAAGAGACCTAACATGCAAACATGCAGACCACAGAAATGGCTTTCACGCTACACTTGCACAGAATTTCAATTGGTGGGTTTATGCTTTAGCAAATAGCTACTGTATTGTATATATCTCCTCCATGGATACCGAGACTTAAAATACAAGTACCTAAAGATGACAACACATTAAAAGATTCCAGCATTTTATGCCCTAAAAAAGGTTATGACAATCTTCATTTTCGTTATTGCACACTGTTGGCCATGCACTCTACTACTGTAGCTCATTTTCTCTGTAGCTACCAAACACCAGTTTAGGGCAGAAAACTATTAAGCCTAAGTGCTGTTCCAAAACAAATGCATGACTTTGACCAAGATGATTCCACATTCTCAACGAAAATGCTGAGCAACCATGCCTTCCCAGTAAGCTCAGGCAGAAATGAACTGACAGCTATTACAAATTTCAGTGCTGAGAAAAATCTTTCTCCCTGTAGCAACTGACATAGCTGCTAAACACAAACAACTCCAAAAAAGGACACATAACTGGCCATTTCCGTAATATTATCAATTAAGACTTCAGGAAGTCTAATAATATGTTTTCAAAGATTATTTTAAGAATTTAAATATCCTTAAAAAGAAATGTTAAGGTCCTCTCAGAGATCAGGTTGGTTTTCCAAATAAATCTTCATTAGCACAGAACTACAGTGCAACAACAAACTTATTTTGACAACCTTTTTGTGACAGACTCTAAAAGCCAGTCATTTTGAATGTATTTCATTCATATTATCTCCCACATTTATGAAGAACACTGCACTGTATGTGGTGAAAAAAAATCTACAGAGAAAATCTGATATAGGATCAGAAAGATAAAGGCTCAGAAACTCTTTTATAACCAGCTCCTTTCACCAGAGCAAAATTACCCATTGTACAATACCTCTGGATGGATCCTCATCTAGTTTCTAAAAACCCTCTACAATCTTCGTAGATTAAACTACACTTGTAGTTCAGAAAAGAACAGCTTCAAATATCTAACACTGCCACAAATTAAATTTCAATTGCTTAGCCAATGAGAAACCAATCACTGTTCCCCTCACAAAATATAAAGTGGGTTACATCAACAGATTTAGGTCCGAAAAACAGCTGTGCCTGCTATCTGCTGGACCACAATAACTGTATTCAAGCAAATGATTTTGCCTTTACTATGCATTACTTCCACAAAACGAGATAAGCTACTTATTCAATACCGTTGGCAGGTGCTCTCTACAGTCCTTTGCACTGCTACCCAGATCTGCACAGCAGAGATCCGGGCCTCCGCAACACCTTTTAATGCATCCAACAGAAGCTATTCACAGAACCACAGTGCTCTGCATTAAAGGAGACAACCCACATATAGCAAGATTTCTTTCCATCCTATGCTGCAATTAATTTTCCATCATTCATCAGTTGATACCTTAAAATAGTTCAGTATTTCATTGCAGGCCAAGTTTTCACATGGATAAAGAAAACGCGGGCTAAGAAATTATACTGGCCAACGTTAGATATCGGACAGGCAGCACATACACGACCACTGAAGCTTCTATGTCTACAGCTTTCCATTCCCCACTTGCAGCTAATTCCACCAAGGAACAAAGCAGCAGGATGCTAAATAACAGAAATAAATCACTGCCTCAGGAAGGGCTTTTCTTGGACCACTTCCAAGGTACACACCATTATTTCTAGGCCAGGAAATACACATCAATCATACTACCAAGGAACTGTGACCAAAGGATGTTTATCAAAATTAATACAAATTTGTCTGGAAGGCTTACACTACCAGAAATTCAGAGTTCCTCTGTTTCCTCGGAAGAAAAATCTAGTTAACTAGTTAACAGCAATATGTTACTGTTTCTTCTTCCTCATAGGCTACAAGAGCCTGCCTAGCTTCCCTCTACTGTGACCAATAGGAATTACCAACGACTTACCATTGCTTTTCTCAGCTCAGTAGGATGAGTCCATTACTCATCAGTAGGGCTCACTGACATCAATATACTTTACAATTATTTTTAAGGGGAATTCTAGCTTTTCTTGCTCAGAGAATGCAAATGTTAGGACCCACATTTACCAAGAGCAGTCTAAAAATTTAGAACACTCTCAGCAAAATCTATTTTTAGACAAGCTGGTGACCAAAACACTCCGGCTAATTAGCTAATATAAAGCCCTGCAAATGTTACATAAAGATACTCAATTGACCTACAAGTATGAAGAACAAATGTAGTAGAGAAATAAATCTATAGAGAGCAGCAAAAGTGAAAAAAATCCTGGATGTTCACAAAACAATGAAATTTAAGTTGAGGTACTGAAACAAATTCTGATTCTTTGAGATTCCTTCTGAACCTTCAGGTCCATCTGAACAACTCACTAAGTCTGCCTGAATCTGTCCCATCAGTCTCTGTAAAACTGAACCCCTTTCAAGCCAATACAAGTACTAGAAAGACCTTTCAACTTGTTTGTAATGATCTGCCTGTAAGACTATTATTGTGTGAGCAGGCAGTGATCCACATTCAGGTACGTGATTATTGCAGATACCATGTGATCGTTACTAAGTCATGCTGTGTCCAATCAATAGCACAATTAATGAATGTCCACATAATCAATGTGTAACTAATCAATGTGCATTTCATTTTAAGTATGTGTACAACATGCTGTCTTCCACACTTGAAATATTATATGCACCTTGCTCAGGAACAGCAGTTTTAATAATGAGGTCAGGATTAGATTAGAGCATGTCCACAGGACACTTCAAAGCCCTCATTCCAGGCCCAACTACTATCAGTGATGGATGACTCTCTACTGTAAAACCACACAACAGTACTAATGACCAACAAGCAAACAAGACTTACAGTGCGCCATGTCCTGACCAGAGATCCTCCCAAAGCTGTATCATCTCAGGACTCCCAGCATCAGAAAGGACACATGATTTTATAACTTGCTATTGCCTTTTCTCAGTTACTAGTAGTGATCTGCCTTTCAAGTGTTCATGCCTTTCCTACTGGGATCCCAAAAGAACCAAGACTTCCTCACCCACTGTAAGAATTAGTTTTCATTTTTTATGTACCTTCCCCACAATGAAAAAAACAGTAGTGTTCAACAACGTAATGAAAGGTATTTCACTGAACACCAGACTGAATCTTACAAGTTTCCCATTTCCTGAATTTTCTATATGATCAAACTATGTGTGATATACACTGAAAGGTTTAAAAAGCTCAGATCATAAAAAGCATGCTCTTCTCCAAGTCTGTACAATTCAGAGCCAGGATAACAGGTGCACAGGGCAACAGAGATCAACTTTCGCAGACACTTGTGCACACAGTAAGATACTTAAATACCAAGTGCTTACCTCTTCTGCACCGTCTGGAATCCTGAAAGCACACAGGACCAGATATCAACTAGATGTCAATGGGCACAGAGGTCTGTGCATCTCTCCCTGTGGATGCACACAGACTTTGGACACAGACCCCATTAGGCAAATACTCCTGGCCGTGAAAGGAATCCACCCATAATGGAAGTAATCCTTTTCTCTGTCAGTTCCATCAGATACGAAGAATAAGCGCAAAATCCTCTCCTACTCATTAGGACATCATGGCTATAGGTTTTAGAGATGCAAATTTTTAACTGTCTTCTCAAAAACCTAACTGTCTTATCTATCCTAAGCATCATCAAGCTCTCTATTTCAATAGATCATTGCTCAGCATCATAACTGTGATTCTACAGAGTCACTAGCTAACAATGACCTTAAAAATATCTATTTCACTAGATGTTTATGCCATCTTTCCCTCCCCCTTTTGTCTAGAAGGCAAGGTGCTTCTGGAACCTCAGTACAAGTCCCAGCCACAGAACCATGGCCAAGCGATGACAAGACACAAAAACCCAAGCACAAAGCCAAGCACACACACAAAAAAAAGGCATTAGGCACACTTAATAGAGTAAATCCTAGACCAACTGAACAGCCAGAAGCAAACCCCTGAAGCACAGCAGGATTCCAAAAGTGGAGGTAAGGCAGACAGGAGCACACAAAGAACCCCCAGACCATTCTGAAACCAGCAATACTCAACACGGTTGTGACTAGGACTCGATTTTATCTGTGAGATTCCATCAGATTTTAACAGGAATTAAATCTCCAGAGAAATTAACCAGTTATGCTAGCAGAAGAACCAGGTAGAAGTGGCTGAGTGTGGCAAATAGAGATCTAATAAAATTAATTAAACCTAGTGCAATCAAGTTGTTCACAAACTATAAATGCAGTCAAGCTACAAGTTTACCTTATGTAAACTCCAATTTTTAATGTCGTATTCTTGGCTTTTGAACTAATTTATCTATATTTTAATTATGTGCACAAAATAGGAAGTTCTGTTGGGGAAGGCTTCATCTTTACAGACTGCACTGATACAGTTGGGTGTACCTCATATGTGATTAAATCACAATGACCAACTGTGATTGATTCTCAACTAGCAACTTCTCAAATGAGCCTCAAAACTCAGTAAATTTAGATATGATAAACACTCAAGTACAGTGACTGACCAACAAAGCCCTGTCAAAGAAGGCTTGGAGGAGATGAACAAGGGTGAAGCACCCACGAAGCTCAGGAAATACTGCAGGGTGTGATAAACCACAGCTGTTGCAAAGAGGCTGACTTGACCTCTACACAGGAGGACTGGAGGGTGGCTTTTGCTTTGGATAAACACCTCAGTCAGCTGAGTGGATCGACTGGTGGTGTCAATGTTTCTTCCCGAATTCATCAAAAGAATGCGAATGTCTGAGTTTGCATCCCTCACCATGCTGGTCAGGCTCACGTTGCTCAATGAACACATGCACTGAACCACTGACAAGATTTCAAAGAGCACCATATGGGGTCTCAACCCACATGATCCTTTCTGGAGATGCCCAGCATCACAATGGTGCAAATATTATAGAGTCAGGAAATGGGAATCACATTCGTACTGTGATTGAGCTGTGTATTGCAACTTCTACATTTTGCTAATTACAAACTATACTTACAAAATATACTGAAAACATAATATGAATATGTAATTCTGCTACATCAAAAAACCCATATAACATCAAGTATCTTCAAACACACACATTTGATATCACAGATCAATTAGGCTGGAAAAGATCTCTGAGATCAGGGCCCAACCTATGACCAAACACCACAATGTTGACTAGACCACAGAACTGAGTGCCACATTCAGTCCTTCCTTAAACACCTCCAGGGACGGTGACTCCACCACCTCCTTGAGCAGCCCATTCCAATGTGTAATCACCACTGGTGTGAAGAAATTCCTCCAATGTCCAACCTAAACCTCCCTTGGGCACCACTTGAGGCTTTGTCCTCTTGTCCTGTCATGAGCTGCCTGGGAGAAGAGACCAACCCACACCTGGCTACACCCTCCTTTCAGGTAGTTCTAGATATCAGTAAGGTCTCCCCTGAGCCTCCTCTTCTCCAGGCTAAACAACCCCAGCTCCCCCTCACAGGACTTATGCTTCAGATCCTTCACCAGCTTTGTTGCCCTACTATTCAGTGTTGCACCCTCCTTACATGGATTATCTAAAAGAACCTGGTCAGAGAGCACTAAACTCTGACACATATCCCTGTGGGAAATAATGCTAGGTTTTTCAGAACAAGAGTGCCAGCACTTATTCAACACAAACATCCATGACCAATTTGCAAAAACAGTATTTTACTTATCACGGCAAAGAGCTGTCCCTTCCCACCTCACGGAAGACTGAAGTCTGCAAATTAATGAGCCCCTTGTTTTCTATGAGGCACAGTTTGCTCAGAAAAAGAAATACTTTCTGAAGGCTTTGAACTTACTGTCTACTGTCTTTTTTTGAATGTACTCCTCTGGAAAAGTGTGATGATTTTTCACTTCTGGGGAAACAGCTGCAGCAACCCTGTATTCTAACACTCAAAAAAAATTTATTCCTATTCAACAGTATTTTAGTTACAACATTTACCAGGAGCCCCCACATCAAAGGAAGTTCATACAGAAAAGTTCTGACTTTAAAAAAGCCAGAAGGAAAGAGAAACACTAACCTGCATTAATGAGATCTCCTTGCAGAGTAATTTTATTCTGGGAGGTCACATAGTTTCAGCCTCTTGCTATTGCATGTAATTTCATAATACTTTATAGAAAATGCGCAATAGACATCGCCCATTAACCAAAGAAATACAAAGCCCCGAATTATGAGAACAACCCGCTAAGATGCCCCGTAAGCCTGAAAAAAACCCTGCCTCATATTCCAGTACCACTTCAGGAGTGCTCAGGACTTTCACTATGGCCACGAAACAACCACAATGTAGAACCATACTCCTTGATACACAACACTTCGGCATTTCTGACCAACTAAGAAACAGAAATCAAATACTGGCACTGACCATTTTAAATCTCAAAGTTTCTCCTAGCTTAAAAGTCATAAAATATTTAAGCGACCTATCCCCAACCCTTATCTACTTCAGGCAGTGTAATAAAGAATAAGATGCTCCATTTAACATGCAATTTATTAACTCTACTATAGTCTATACAGCTCAAGAACTATTTTCAAGTCCCAAAAATACTCTCCAAGAACACTCTCCGAGAAACATGTCTCCACAACCTGGAATACATTTTACTCTTTCAGGATGTTTTACTCTTCCAGGATGTCTTCTTTAATTCAAAAAACAGAAAGTAGGACATGTAGTTCAGCTGAGGCTACCAGCAAAGAGTAAAGATGGGCAGCTTGCTGTAATCACAGTATACACCATGTGGTTATCTTGCAAACCTTGTGAGTGACAACTGCCGCTCTCTAGCTAGAGAAAACATTTCACAAAAATAATCATACCTTAACCTGACTGCAGTGCTGTGGACTGTCAGAGTAATGGCAACAAAAAATCCAACTAAACCTCCAACATCACTTTATCTTCCTTTAGCTTATTTAATGTGAATACAGCGGAAACTTTAGAATGCCAAACATTTTCTATTTAATTTCTACAAAAGAATTACCATCTAGAGCATTTATGCTCCAGCATACTCCGGAGGATATACTATGATGAGTTTAAAGCCTCAATGCTGAAAGCCTGGAGGTGGCATCAGCTTTACCAAGAAGGCACTGACAAACACATTAGACCCATCTATAGTTGGTTGGCCAAAATATTCAGGTTTTGATCTTCCCATTCAAAAAAACCCTTGAACACTGGAAGAGTCTGCTCGAACATTTCTTACATTTGGCATTACTCATTAATCAGAAGAATAAAAAGATAAACAATCCTAAGCACACACTAAAATGATCAAATCAATGCTAGTGCCTCGATGAAAGCAAAGTTTATGTATAACAGAACTGGATCAGTTCAGAAACTCATCGCCCAAGGAAGAGAGCACTGCTGGCCATACCACATTTGACCCTAAACAGCTCCTGCTTCAGCTGAAATCCACAGGAAGCCCTTTAGAAGTTAAAGGCCAAAAAACTTCAGGTCTAAGTATCAGTCATTTATCTTGCCAGAGAGTCACTAACTTTCTAGAAGAGAGCATTTAAGCTTAGAAATAAGATCATATGGCTGCTCTCCAGCAGTCAGCTTGTATCTCATAAGTGCTGAGCTTCTCTGAATCAAGGATGGCACTTGAATGGCAAACACTAAAATGAAGAACTTTATCACCCTGTGATATGCTACTGATGTATCCATGACATGCAGAATTTAGTTGCCATACAATGGTATTAAGCAAAAAAAACAATAAAAATATTTTCCCAGTATTTGTTTAAAATAATGATGCCTTAAAGACCCCATAGCTGATTACATCCTTGACAGCTATGCAGTCACTTCATAATGCAACAGAATAAATTTCTAAGCAAAAAAAATACTGAACTTACTGTTTACAACACTTCTCAGGACCAAGCTACTGTCAATTTAAATGCAAACATAACTCATTGCATAATTACTCTACTTATGGTAATAAGATTTCTTATGATTAGTATCAAGAAAGCAGCAATACTGTATTCACAAAGCTTTTTTTTTTGTGAATTATGTATGCAGAAAAAAGTGCTGCAGAAAATTTATGACTTAAAAATATTTTAAAAGCCTTTGTAAAAAATTCTGTAGATGGCATCTGCTAACCCATTATCCATTTTATCCTTTCTAATTGTTTAGAGCAGAATGTTTACAAAACAAATAAGTAGGAACAGATGCTTGTCCCAAATTTGTACCTTGATTACTATATTTTATTTTCCCTCTCTTCTCTGCATTGTAACTTTATCATTCCTTCTAGCTTCTATAAACCACACTGCAAATGTAAATTTTATCACCTAGTGTCAACTAGGTATCATCTGAACTCTTTCACCAAATCACAACTAAAAATCTATTTATTAACTTTTGCCACTCTTGCAAAAATTCCACCATGGTCTGTGGGTGAATCGATACCGAATGGAAGCTATGATTACTTAAGGAATTGAGTCAAGCTAACCAGTCTCACTCGTCTGTCCCTCACCTTTTTCAACATTACCTGAGCACATCAGGAACCTATTCCATTTTCCCACTCAACAGAAAGCTGCTCAACAAGGGCAAGGGGAAGGAAGGGCTGGGCTGACCTTCTGCCAAGCCGGCAAGGCAGACAAACTCAACAACCATGAGAGCCAACACAACACTAGCACAGGAACGAGTCAGAGCAGGATCTTCTTCCAGCAGTAGGGAGACTCTTTTATTCAGTCCTAGAGAAGCACACCCCAAGATGCTCAAAATCACCGTGTATCTTTCACTCTTCACCGAAAAAAAAACAAGTGAAAATGTTTGTTGCTTTTTTGTTGAAGTAGCTGCCCTAAGAACTGTCTGCATTTTCCTTACAGCAATGCTTCTCCTGACTCACCACGAGATTGTGCCACAGACTCTCCAAGTAACGAAGGGAGCAAAATAACTAAACATACATTCTGCAACATCTGAACTCAAACTGACACCATGTTAAATCACTTTTAGGTTATTATACATTAACATTTCCAACTTACCTGCATGGAAAAAAAAAGGGAAAAGAAAACGCTAAAACTATCTAGCACTCCATCAACCAAACAGATTAAAAGATGACTCTGACTGTTCATTTGGAAAGGAAATACATGTTTCTAAATGCAAGGCTGAGCTATATTAACTTAGCAGTTATTTAAGTTATCGAAGCAGTGTTTAAATAGGAATAGAATTGGTGTTTAGTGAAGACTCCCACTTCATTTAAAAACAAAAGAAAGAAAAATTCTCTTCCCTCACCTTAACCTCCAAGTTAAAAAAATGTGACTTCTGCCAACATAAGTGTAAAGTATTGGTTTCTAGCTTTCTGCAAGCTGTAGATAGTAAAAAACTGTAATCAATGAATACCACATTTCTTGTTTCACCTATAAATTTGTTAAGAAATCATCTACATTCCAAAAAAAACTTGAACTGCTGTAATAACACCAAGTCCATTTCAGAATCTACAACATTTTCCATTGCAAACCTCTATCAGATCCTTTTGCATATTACTTAATGAACAACTGATGATACCACTCTGGAACCATTCAGTTTGTTTTCAAGCCACTGCTGCCGCAGGCATCCCTTCCCCCTCTGTTGTCTGTACACACGCTCCACCCCTTCGTTAGTACTTACAGCTGCCTAATCTGTGATGAGCCAGTCCAGAGTGCTAAAATTCACTGCCCCCAAAACCCAAAATCTATTCACTGATCTTCAATCCAATAGTTTAGCAACTAAGCCCATTTTCATCATTAAAAAAAACCCACCGAAACCAAAAGCCACCACCCATGAAACTCAGTAGGAAATTCAACTGCACTTCAAGCACAAGACAAAGAGAAATTGTTAATTTGTCAGGATTCTATGAAGAACTAAAGTACCTTTTCCTAAAAAATAAAAGTCTTCACTTACATCTCCCTATTCATCCAATCATCAAAATTATCCTGAAATTACTACAGGCTATAGGCTGAAGTTAACCACCATCTTTGAAGATTAGCTAAAATTAACTAGGACTCAAAACAATGAGGATTAAGGAGGATTTCTGAATCCCCACACAATGTTTTACTACATGCAGCAAGTCTGGTCTGATTTTTTGTACCAACCTTCCAGATGATTTTGGGAAAATCTTTGCAGGAAAATGTTATTTTGACCTCTTCCATTAGGCTCTTAACAATATGAAAACAGATACTACCAAAGGCCTTGATAACAAAACAATACTCCTATTTAAAAATTTGTATTTGTGGTCATGGTCTGACCTCAAAGAAGCTCAAAGTCTAGGAAACCCAAACTGTTCTTCATTTTTCTGCTAAAAGGCAGACATCTACAAGACAATCCTCATTTAAACAAACAGCCTAATTCACAATCTAAAGGATGCTGATAAGAGGAAGAAGAATACTTAGGACTACACTGCAGAAAATTACTTCAAATGGCCCAGAGGTATCAATGGAAAGATCCAAAAATTACAAAATTACGTTCTATCTATGCAAGATTTCCCTAACTGCCTACAGTTTAAGAAAAAGCTCCTCTAACAGAAAGAAGTCACAAAATTCCATCGTTCCAAATAGAAATACAAACATCATTCCTCTAACTAACGGTCATGATCAAGTAGAAATCTCCCTATTATGGGAAATTCTCTCTTCCTCATTACCATGAATTTTTGCAGAAGTTCAACCAACCCAACACAAGAAACAGGAACCACAAAGTCTCAGGACAGAACATTAACTAGCCTGGACATAAACACACAATACTGCTTATGAGTACTGAATTAACACAGGAAAACATCAGTTCTCCAAACCATCTCATCACTTCCCAATCTTGACTATTCATTCAAATACAGGAGGGGAAAAAAAACCCCAACAATCTGCCATCTCTTGCTCAATATCCAAACCTAAGAGACCTTTCAAACACATACTTGAGGGAAAAAAGAAAAGCTTAAAAGTATTCTAAATGCAATCTTTGTTCTACAAGATTACAAAGATTATTCTGCTGTCACTAGGAGAAAATACATTAAGGAGCCTCAAGAGGGCTGAGAAGTTCCAATACGGAAGCTGTTGGTGTCTAGCTGCCTCAAAATGCCAAAGTGATAGAAGAAGAAGGGCTCAGAAATACCAAGAACACCAAAACAGACAGTACACAGTTGCAAATATCCATGCCCATCTGGAGACTCAATTAATTATGAGATGGAGGGGTGTGGGAGAAGAAATAGAGAAGAACAAATTCATGTGTTCAGAGAACCACTTCAGTCTTTTTATCATACATCATTTTCTCCTACTCCCATAAGCTTACCTCATTTTCAAAACCCTCAATAAACCACAGCTTTTATTTCTGCCTTTGAAATATGCACCTGATCGTATTTTAAAGAATTTTCCCCTAGATAAATCTTTTTGAATATTATTTCTATCATACAAACATGACTAATTTTTATGCATAGTTTATTTATTCCATAAGAAATGCTATTTTTGTGAATTTGAAAGAATAGAATGAGCCACACTATCACACACAACTCGACTGCACACTACATCTATGATACACTACTTATTTGGTAACAGAAGTAAAAGGCATTAAAAGTCTTTCTGCCATTTGGGTTTTGGCACACAGATACCTTTTTTCCCCTAAGTGTAATTCCATCCAATGGTATTATCCCTGCTTGCCTTCCCCCGCTCCCGGGCGTTGCCCATTTAAAACCCTTTCACTTGCAACAGTGACTGAAATGCAAAGGCACTGGCCCCACTTCTCTCAGCCATCCAGCCTGTAAGAACTAACACCAATCTTCCAGAGGTGCTCTGGGCACTTCAACATTCCTGCCACCTAACAATGTCCACGTTCTTTTTTACAAATATCCAGTTGGAAGACATGATCGACAGAATTTAAAACATTCTAACATGATTTTAAAGTTAGAAAAAAGTTCTGAAATGCCAGATGAAAGCAACCTATACAGTTTTCAACATGGGTTGCACTTCACAATTACCACAACTTTCCACTCATCCACGACAACCATATTTCAGAACAGAATAATATACAACCACAAAAAATAACCTAAATCTACCCCACATTCTCAATTCAGTTCTTCATTCAAGTTAAACTATTAAAAAAGCAGCCCTCTCTTGGGGTGGGAGGAAAACGAGCACCTAACATCTCATGTAACAACCTATAGCAAAGGAAATGCAGCAGCCACCTAAACCCCCACCTATTTTCAAAGAAAAGTGAAGTGATGGCATAAGGGGGACGGGGTGTTAATCAATGGTTCTTTTCTTACATATATAGTTACAAAAATAATAAATTTCAGAGATTTTCAACATAAAGAGTCGAATAGAACGAGAAACAAACAAAAAGAAAAAAAAAATCAATGAAGTTCACAGTCACTGTCACAATGCAAAGGGGCTTTCAAGGTTCCCAGAGCATAAACTGAAGGCTGACATGAAAAAAACGGAAGAAATTCCCCAGGTTAAGTAATTTCCAAACTAAACAAGAAGGGGAAAGCATAATAGAGCAACTTCTTCCAGTATACAAAACTTCAGTGTCACTTTTAAATTAAATACCGTCCCAGGGAGCAAATTTGCGTCATTGTCAAGAACGTATAAATACACAAAATATTTCAATATAAAATGCAACTAATACTTCTCAATTTCACCCGAAATAGATATTTAAGAGAACCACATAATCTAAGCAAATATCGAGCAACTAATGCCAAGAAGCTTCTGTCTAAATAAAATACATCTATTCCAAACACACAGAGCATTAAAACGCACAATAGATGTTTTGAGTATCTGTCAAGAGGGAATAAAATCTGTCTGACAATCAGTTCTACAAGCAGCAGCACAAATAGAGAAAAACAATTATGCTACAAATCTCAAAGCTCAAAATGCAGCTCAAAATCCCTACCACAAGATTAACACACGAGAGCAACCCTGCGAACCCCTGGAACGGTAAAACATACACACGCACCAGTAGGAGTTGTCACCAAATTGCATGCAAAAATCCTCTTAGCTCCAATGAAGTCAGTGAGTCTGATGAGACCTTTACCTTCATTTTCCATCGAAATTGTACTTGAGTCGATAGTTACAAAAGTCTTTAGCAACAGCAGCGCTGGAGCGGAAAGGCGAAGAGAGAAATGCCCCAAGATCCCAGGCAATCACAGCGCTCCCTTTGCCCCCACCTGCAGCAACACCTGCAAGAGAAACCAACGCTAAAAGAGGAAAAAAATCATTAAAAAAACCCCAAAATAAAACTAAACCCGCATAGGCTGCCCAGCGCAGAGCAGCACACACAAGGAGCCCGCAGAGCTGTCAGAGACCACCGAGGATGAGGATTAGGATTAGCCGCCCAGCAGCTACAGCAACACGGAGGAGCAGCGCCGCCGCTTCCCCCTCGGCACCAGCGCCTCCAACAGCCTCGTCCCGCCCGGGGAGGGGCGTTCGCTCCTAAAAATAAACCCTCACCCCAAGTAACCCCCCTTCCCCGCTCTGCCCGCACCCCGCATCCT